>JAJOOO010029022.1:0-26104 GCA_029582685.1 Solanum piurae
CCTTGGTCCGGCAAGTAGCAACAAGGCGAGTTCTAACGTTTGCAACTGCTAAAAGGACTTCTAAACGAAAGAATTATCAATGCATGCAAAACACTATTAAAGAATTGCTTATTTACTATTCATACTTTGTTAATCGCTCATGGTTCCCACAACCCTAGTTATGAAAGTTAGGTACTCATTATCTCAAGAACACAATCAAAATTTATTACAATAAATATGTTTGTGTTAATCATAAAAAGTTAAGAACAATAGCTAAACTATATTTTATAAATCACGAATACAAATAAATAATAAATGATAAGAAAGAATAAACCACAATTCTCCGGCCTCCACGGCTGCTCTTCCAAAGTTCCTAAGCTAGAAGAAAATTTATATTGTGTCTTGTATCTTGATTCTTGGCTCTCCTCAAGAATAACTTTTCATGCCCTATTTATAGATATATAAACCCTAAATAAAATAATTGAATCCAAATTAAATTAGGAATCCAAAACCAAAAGGAATTGGATTCCTTTTTCTCCGCGTGTAGCTTCCAATTTTGTGCGTATGTTGCTGCCTGACACGTGGACCAGCAGGTAAGTTTTTATTTCCTTATTTGCATATAAATTATATTAACTTATTTCTATTAAGCTGCCTTCTTGATTTCCCTCTTCAATTTTCCATCTTTAATTCGTTTTAGCTCCAAACATCTCCAACTTTCCATCAATTTAATCCTACAAATAAAATACACAATTTAGCATAATCTATAAAATTTATGCTCATAAAGGACAAATATAAATACTAAATGTGAGGCAAATAATGATTAAAAATATGTATTTTGACCTCACATCAATGATTTGAAGCGTTGGTTAGCTCTGCTGATTTCTGACACCACCCCGAGGTGCATCGATGCAGGAGCCCCCATTGAGAAGAGAGACCTGAACATCTACTCATGGTTCTGGTTTGGCTTCATCAGTAGCATCATCATGCCATCCCAAAATGAGTCTATTATGCGCCATCCTAAGGCGGCTTGCCTCGGTTCTATCATGGCCATGAGGTGGATCGACATAGGACTGTTGATTTTGCAGGAGATGGCTATGAGAGACAAGTAGAGACTTACCTCTCTGCCATTCCTGTTTTTTATCATTGAGTTATGCCGGCGTGCCGGAGTACCCCGGGATCCTGTGAATGCTATAGAGGTTATCCCTTCATCCTATACGAACATCCGGTGTATTGAGGCCAAGGTCACACAAGAGAAAGTAGATAGGAGGAGATCAGCTCCGGCAGACACTACTCATGAGGTTGATATTGATTCGTTTCCAGCAGGGCCATGTACGTCTACTCCAACCTCTGAGCCTTCAGGTACATCTGCACCTTCCTCTTCTTCACAGGTACCTGGT
This sequence comes from Solanum piurae, assembly GCA_029582685.1. Lineage (NCBI taxonomy): Eukaryota > Viridiplantae > Streptophyta > Magnoliopsida > Solanales > Solanaceae > Solanum > Solanum piurae. Next base: position 1,377 of record JAJOOO010029022.1, read on the forward strand.
GCTACTTCCTCCTCCTCCCAGCCAACGAAAATTACTCAGGCGATGATCCTGAAAATAGGGCACATGGCCCAGTCAACGAATGTGCGGGTTACTCGACTGGAGAGATCTGTTCTGGAGATGATCGATAGGGCCATACTAGAAGCACTTACCCCCCTCCAGACTTCTGTTGATGCCTTGATAGTGAGGGTCATTGCTTGTGAGAGCAGACATGGGGAGGCCTCTGAGGTGACGGCCTTAAAAGCCGAGGTTGCGTGTTTGAAGAACGACGTAGACTGTCTTAAGTCTACCGACTTCACTTCACTGCTAGAGGGTGCTGATGATAGGGATGCTCCTGAGACCTAGGGGATTCCTCCGGCTACAACCGGAGATGTGCAGAAGAGTGGCACAACGGAGGAAGAGTCGAATGCAGAGACCGACGAGGAGCTGATAGTAGTGCACGAGGAGTAAACATATGAGAGCCGTGATGAGAGCATATTCGAAGATTTGCCAGATCTTGCGGGATCGATTGTACAACCATCGATCAGGCCATCACTGGCTGAGACATCCTCATCAGGTCCTAGTGGAACTGGCACTGCTATTCCTCCTGAGGTGACTCCAGGTAATGAGACCTGAGACCAGACAAATGCTCCGGGCACTGATGCCCTGATTCAGACAGAGACCCTGACAGATGGAGCGACTCCATACATAGGACATTTCTCTACCTCCTTCTCTGGCTTACTTATTTTTATTTTTGGATACTTTTTTCGTATTTGAGGACAAATATTATTTAATTGTGGTGGGGTAAGACTCTCCTTCTTTGTGTGTGCTATTTGTGACTCGTGTTTTTGTGTATGTATTGGGCTATTCTGTTTAAAAATTGTGTTTGATATACTATTTCTTTGGATGTTTGAGCTTATGACTCCTTTTATTTTAAATTGCAAAATTTGAACTCGTCCGAAATATATTGCCACTTCTCGTGTGTTGAATGTGGCAGTTCTTTGGCAAAATTTAATTCTCGGTTCTCATCAATACTGATGACTTAAATAGTGCTCTCAATTGAACGAACATGAATGCGCAGCTACGATGAGGCCAAATGAAGTTGCATAGATAATATGTGAACTCTTTGCATCTCGTTATGACTAGCCTAGTATCGAATTGAGTTTCTTGTGATGATCATTGCACACTAGGGAAAGTGTGGAGTCTTGTTTGACTGTAGTGTCAGTGCCTAGTGTGATAAGCTTTCTTTGAACCATGCATGATAGATTCTAGAATTCGCCCCATTAGTCCAGTCAACTAAGTGATGCTATCTCTTGATATGATCTTAGGTAACTTCTAAGAGTGTGAGAAAATTTGACATATACCTCTTTTGTGACATACCTAGTGAGTGTGTGAACCGCTTTTGAACACCCCTTGAGCCTTACCTTTTTTGGAAGAAACTTGAAGAAATCATAATCTTTCTTTATCCATTACCCATAATCCTCGTGAAGTTGTGGTTAGTTGAATAGCCAACTTAGGCCAAAAGCCTAAGTTGGGGGTGTGGTGAAAAGAAAAGGCAATTCAAGAAGTGCATGAAAGTCCCTCTTACCCATGGTTTTGAGAAAAATGGAACCCCTCCATATAAAAAAAAAGAGAAAAAAGAAAAAGAAAAGTAATGAAAAGGAAAGTTGTGGAATAAAGTACAAAAGAAATGGGGTTCCCAAACAATCCATGGAAAGTGAATAATAGGATGACTTCTGAGCACTAAAGAGAATGATATAGGAAAAGGAAAGGAAGAGTTGTGAGCACCAAATTTCATGACGATGAAAGTCACTAAGCCTAAATCACCATACATTTGCACTCAGCCCCATTAGAAGCCTTGAAAAGATTTTTTTATCTTGAGTGAGCTGAAGCAAACGTTGATCGGAAAATAATGGCAAACCTATGGGTGAAAGCATGCATTGTGTTCTTCTTTGTGAGTGTGAGCGTTGCATCTGATTCAAAAGCTTTAAAATGTGAACCATTGTGTGAATATGGAATCATTCCTTTTGTGAGGGCATTTGAACACTTTGGTTGAGCTTGAACTTGCACTTGAACCAAGTATTGTGAGCATGAGATTCTTTGATATTGGTGAGTCACAACTTGAATCTTTGAGTGTACATTTGATCTTTTCATTAGTAAATTGAATTTTGTTGTGTGGATTCATGATTGAGTCTTGTGTAGCATTTTTCGAGACACCATTTTTGAACGGCTGAACTTCAATTTGCTCGAGCACAAGCAAAATTTTAAGTTGGGTCTGTTGATGAGTCCACAAATTGGACTCATTTAGGGCTATATTTTGATAGAATTAGTCTGCTCAAATGTATATTTTATATCAATATCTGATGTCGCCCATTGGCCCCCTCCACTCGCCCAATGGACTGCCCATTTAGTGAACTCACTTAAAATTTGGGCGAGCCAAGGGTGCACTTGGCGAGTCTCCTAGTGCACTTGGCGAGCCTAAGTGTCCAAAAGGCTAGCTTAGATGGGCAATGGGCAAAAATTTAAGTTGTAACTTTAAGGGTCCTTAATTCTTTTCCAAAGTCGAGTCCTTATTATTCTATTCCTTTCCTAGAAACTATATAACCCTTTTAAGACCTTTTTAGACTTGAATTCTCTCATTTAAGTCACTCCAAATAGAATAAACAAGAAACCTACCTCCTGTCAAATATTTCTCTCTCTAGATGTTCCCAAAGAAGAAGAATAAAAAGTGGGAGCTAGGGTTGTGGATTCAAGGAGTTTCTTCATCAAATTTCTTGAGGAATCTTAGTAAAGGTATGGTGATCCTTCATCTTGGGTTAGCTTTCACCCTAGAGACAATTTCAAAGAATTTTTCAAAGCATTCAAGTTCAAGAAAAACCTAGGGTTTTACTCAATCTCATGGGTTCTTTCTACAAAAGATTTCAAACGGTTACTAATGTCATATATTGATTGTATTGGTGTTTAATTGATGACTTATGATGAAAATACTCTATGAACCCATGATTTCTCTCAATTCCTAAATTGTGCCTTTATGAAGTGGGTTTGATGATTATGAAAGCTTATGATTTGGAATATGTCTAAATTTCTTTGGGTTATTGAATTGTATCATTATCTATGCCTTAATCATGGTAAATTGTTGGTTTGTTGATGATTTGAGATTCATGTCCTTGAAGGAAAGTTATGGCTAAATTATATGTTAAAGTAGAATTGTGCTAAAGATGTTGATCCACTTGAAAGGTGGAGGTGCTTAATTGCTATGAATAATTTTGATGTGAAGGTGATGCATGTGAATTTAATGATAGAATAATGACCTTGTATAGAATGTAAAAGTGTTGTGATTGAAAGCATATTCTCACTTAGCACTCATGAATGTGATGATGTAATGAAAGGGTTATATATTGTAAGATTGTATATCTTGAATTGGTAGCCTTTATGCATCCTTTTGATGTATAAATGAAAGTATGGTGATGATGCATATCTTGAATTGGTAGGCTTTATGCATCCTTTTCTTGTATAAATGAAAGTAAGGTGATGATGTATATCTTAAATTGGTAGGCTTTATGCATCCTCTCTTGTATGATGAATGTGTCTTGACTTGATGAATATGAATCGATAGGCTATGGCATTCCTTTCATATATGAGTAATGAATGTATCTTGACTTGATGGATATGAATCGATAGGCTTAAGGCATTCCTTTCATAAATGATCTAATGTAATAAAGACTCTAGAATCGATAGGCTAGTGGCATTCCTTTCTTAATGAGTCAATGTACCATGAATCGATAGGCTTATCGAATTCCTTTCATAAGTATAAGAATGTAATGAGGGACCATGAATGCATAGGCTTATGACATTTTTTTCCATAAGGACTCTAGAGCTATCCTTGAATGTACAATGGATCGATAGGCTTATAGCATTCCTTACTTGGTAATGATGTATCAAGGGTCGATAGGCCTATGGCATTCCTCCCTATTACACTAATGTGAGGTGAATGAATCAATCTATGGGAATGTAGGCTAAGCACCGAGTGGATATGGTTAGATGGAAACTCTCCCAATGTAAGGTTAGAGTTCCAAGAAACGTCTTCCTATCCCAGAACTATGTGCCCACATAGGATATTAGCCAGCGAATTCCATCCGAGCTAATGTTATCGTTCTACCTTAGGCAAGTGGAACACCTCTTTACGGTGTGGGGCTATATGACACCGAATTCTATGTCTAACTTGCATAGTCTATGTCGGTTAAACGCTTATTCCCATCATGTGAGATGTGCATTGTGATTTCTTGAGAGGTTCTATGAAATGTAGGTGGTAGTATGGGATGTCATCTATACATTGCACGAATAGGCTTTGATAGGGTCATAGTGAGTTCTCTAAGTCTCAATGACTAATGCATGAAGGTCCTCTAAATGAAGTAATTGAAGGATGTTGACTCTTAAATGCTTAATGTGATATGCATGCTATACTTGGGTTATATTATGATTTATTTTCCCTTGTCATGCCTTATGAAATGTTATGTCTCTTATGTATGTATATTGTGCAAAGGTGAAAAGGAAGAAATGGTAAGTTCACTTTTGGTTACCTTAATGTGGTGTCTTAGTGTGGATGGTGGTATGGGACTCTATCCATACATTGCACAAGGTATAGCATGATGGTTACTTAAGGTGAAGGTCCAAGGTGAAGGTAATGGTTTTCATGATGATATTGTCGAAATGTGGAATTATGACTTGTATGAGGGTTATACTTGTATTGTTCGTCTCTAATGCTATTGTTCATGGTATTTCTAAAAAGTGGCATAAATCATGGTGTCTAACCAAAATGTCTCTTTTAAAGCATGTTTTTGCGTGGTCATCATACTTAGTAAATTTCTGTGTGCTAACCCATATTTCTCATATTTTTAGTACAAGTGTAGGTTTCGGCAAGTGATTGCTTCTAGCTAGATTGAAGTGCTTGGATTGATATTCCTCTAAGGCTATAGTGGTACGTCCTCATAGATCGAGGACAAGTGTCTTTTTGAAGTTTCTCCTCTTTTTCATGTAATAGACAATTAGTAGTTTTACGATTGTAAAGGGTCGTGTCCCTACTTATTTTTTGAGATTGTGTCTAAGATGGCCATGTGAGACTTAGACTTCCGCTGTGTCTTTTGAAAGATTGTTGAATGATTTTTTTTTAATTCCGTACTATTTCTATTACATATTCGATGAATGAATGCTATGAGGCTTGTATAAGACCCCTTCGGGGTCGAGTACGCCATGTTACGACTAGGGGGTGCTCTCGGGTTGTGACAGATTGCCTATGCTTCAAGGCAACTTAAGGTCCATGAAAATAAATTATTCGACCCATGACCTTGAATTCACGGCGGTTGTGTAAACCTTGAAAATATGGAGTAATTATTTTTATGGGGTCCATGTGGATGTTTTCACAAATCAGAAGAGTCTTCAATATGTGTTTAGTCAGAAGGACTTGAACCTTCATCAATAAAGGATTATGATATGAGTGTCCTTTATCACCCAGGCAAAGCTAATGATGTTGTGGATGCACTTAGTAGATTGTCTATGGGTAGCTAGTGTGGCTCATGTAGAGGATGAGAAGAAAGAATTGGTTTGCGATGTGAATATATTGGATTGGCTATGTGTTCAACTACTGGATTCCACCAAGGGTGGTGTCATTGTCCATAATGGTTCTGAATCGTCCTTTGTGATGAATATGAAGTCTAAGCAACACCTTTATCCTATATAGTTTAGTTGAAAGAGTCGGTACTCAAGTAGTCCGTTAAGGCTTTCTCCCAAGGGGGGGAGACGGGGTATTAGGTACCAAGGTCGGTTATGTGTTCTGGATGTTGATGGTTTGAGGGAGAAAATTCTAGAGGAAGCTCATAGGTCTCGATATTCTATTCATCTGGGAGCCACCAAAATGTACCGTGAGCTGCGAGAATTCTATTGGTGGAACGGTATGAAGAAAGATATCGCGGGATTTGCAGCCAAATGTCCTAATTGTCAACAAGTTAAAGTTGAGTATCAGAGGCCGGGAGGCTTATCCTAAAATATAAGTATCTCCACTTGGAAGTGGGAAGATGTAAATATGAACTTTAATGTGAGGTTGCCTCGCACCCGAAGGCAACATGATTCTATTTGGTTCAGTATAGATAAAATGACAAAATGAGCCCACTTTATTCCCGTCAAAGTTTCTCATTCAGCAGAAGACTATGCAAAGTTGTATATAAGAGAGATAGTAAAGTTGCATGAGATTCCTTTATTGATTATTTGGGATCGGGGTACTCAATTGTAACGACCCGTAAAACGAATAAGTGAAACTAGAGCGTAACTAGTGAGTGTGTGAGTTTTTCATGAGGTTTGAGGTGGTTTAATGTTGTCCTGAGTCATGGTTGAGGGGTTTAGGGGTTAAACATCAAGGTACGACTCCCCAAGGACCACCCTAGGAATCCTTGAGGAGGACCTAATTCTAACCCCAAGGCTGCCCCAAATGAACAAACTTGCCAATTTGAGGGTGACCTATGGAAGGGGTCCACGCCCCGTAGGTCCATCCACGCCCCATGGATGGCCACAATAAGTCAAGGGTCCCCAAACCATGCTGCAGCCATGAACCTCGAGGTGACAACACGAGGCGTCAACCTATCCACGGTCCGTGGATAGGGATCCGTCGATTGCACCTGTGTTGCTGGTGTGGTTCAGCCAAGGTGAGGGGTTGTTTTGTAATTAGCTATTTAATTTAGCTAAGTTGTGGGACGGTTATTTTAAGTTATTTATGGTATTTTAAGAGTATTAAAAGTGTTAAACTCTATTTTTCATCTCATTACTTCAAAACCCAAAAATCAAAGCCTCCCCTCCCCTCGAAAAGCTCTCTCTAAAAACCTCCATTGTAGGTGAAGACTTCAAGCTTCCAAGGTCAATCTTCAAGGTTTCCAAAAGATTTTCAAGGGAATTTTGTGGGAATATATAGAAAGGTATGCTATTCTTGATCCTTGTCTAACTTTTCATTCAAGGAGCATTCAAAGGTGATATTTAAGTAAAAACAATCTAGGGTTTCACTCAATCTCATGGGTTCTTTCATCAAACGTTTTCAAATGGTTTATAATGAAAAATTATGATTGTATTAGTGTTTAATTGATTATTATGATGACAATACTCTATGAACCCATGAATTCACTCAATTCCTAAATTGTGCCCTTACGAAGTGGGTTTGATGATTATGAAGGCTTATGAATGGAACATGTCTAAATTGCTTTGGGTTATTGAATGGTATCATTATCTATGCCTTAGTTATGGTAAATTGTTGGTGATTTGATGATTTGTGATCATGGCCTTGAAAGGGCAAGTTATGACCTAATTACATGTTGAGGTAGAATTGTGCTTCAACTATTGATCCACTTGAAAGGTGGAGGTGTTTAATTACTATGTATGATTATGATGAGAAGCATATGTATGTGATTTCAATGATAGGATGATGATCATGTATAGAATGTAATTGTGTTATTGTTGATATTATATTCTCAATTGACACTCACGAATGATGATGAGGGAATGTGAAAGGTTCTATAATGAAATGTTGAATATCATGAATTGGTAGGCTTATGCATCCTATTCTTGTATAAATGAATGTAAATGTGATTCTTGTATTTGTAATAGGTAGGCTAAGGCATCCTCTTCTTGTATAACGAATGTATCTTGACTTGATTGTCTAAATGAACATGAATTGGTAGATCTAATGTTGGTAGCCTTTTTATGAATGAATGAATGATCTAGAATTGGTAGACCTAATGTTGGTAGCCTTTCCATAGAAGACTATTGAGGCATATTAGGCTATGTCTTGAACCGGTAAACCTAATGTTGGTGGCCCTTCATGATGCGTCTAGAAACTAATGATAATGTAAAATCTTGAAACAGTAAACCTAATGGTGGTGGCCCTTTCTTGTGTGAAATGATGAACCTAGCAACGGTAGATCTAATGGTGGTGGCTCTTTCTAGGGAAGTCAATGAGCTATCCATGATGTACCTTGAAACGGTATACCTATTGGTGGTGGCCCTTTCTTGTGTAATTTACTTTGGTCGGTAGGCCTAATGTTGGTGGCCCTCTCTAGTACAACTATGTAATGCAAATGAAACTACTCTATGGGAATGTAGGCTAAGCATAAAAAGGATATGGTAAGATGGAGATTCTCCCTACGTTAGGCCGTATTTCAATGAACGTCTTTCTTATCTCTTAACTATGTGCCCACCTAGGTCTAGCTAGTGGATCCACCTACGCTAATGAACCGGTTTTCCTTAGGCAAGTAGACCTCTTGTTTACGGTGTGGGGCTTCATGACACCGGATTCCAGTCAAGTTAACATGGTCTATGTCGGTTAAACGCTTATTCCCATCATGTGAGATGTGCACTATAGTTACTTGAGAGATTCTACAAAGTGTGGGTAGTAGTATGGGGTGCTATCCATATATTGCACGAGTGGTCTTTGAGAGGGTTATAGTGAGTTCTCTAAGTCTTAATGACTAATGTATAAATGTGTCCTAAATGAAGCTAATGAAGAAAGTTGACTAAAATGCTTATATGTTAAATGTAAAGATGCATGATATTCTTGGATTGTATTATGAGTTACTTCCTTGTCATGACTTATTGTATATGAAGGTGCCTTGTCTGGGGTTACTTCAAAGGAGTACTTAGTGTGAGTAATAGTAAGGATGATACTTGCACATGGCACAAGTATGACTTAGAGTTGTCTTAGATGTTGGTCTTAATGTGATGATGTGATTTATGTAATGTTTATGTCTCTTATATGCTTTATCGTGTAAAGATGGAAAAGATAAATGGTAAGTTCACTTTTGGTGACCTTAAGGTGGTACCTTAGTGTGGGTGGTGGTATGGGATGCTATCCATACATTGCACAATGTATAGTTTGAGGGTTACTTGAGGTGAAGGTTTAATGTGAAGGTAATGGTTCATATGTGGGTTATGTTCTACTGTGAAAATATGACTTGTATGTTGGTTGTGACTTATATTATGCCTCTTTTATCAATGTTCATGAAGTTTTACCAAAATGGCATAAAAGCATGACTTTCAAATCAAATGTCCTTTTTAAGCATCTTTTTGCATGGCTATCATACTTAGTACTTAATTGTGCTAACCCATTCTTGTTCATGTTTTACTACAAGTGTAGGTTCCGGCAAGTGATTTGCATTGGTCTAGTGGAAGTTTGGATTAGAGTTCTCCAAGATGTTTTGGGTATGTCCTCATAGATCGAGGACAAGTGTTTAGAAATTCTTTCATTTTCATGTAATAGACTATTTTAGATTTCTATTGTAAAGGGCTGTGTCCCTACTTTTGTTCAAGATTGGGTCCAAGATGGCCATGTGAGATATAGACTTCCGCTTGCGTTTAAATGTTAGATTATATGGTTTTAAATAAAAAGTTTTAATTTCGTACTATTACTATTATCTATGCAATGAATGAGCTATGATGCTTGGATAAGACCCCTTTGAGGTCGATTATGTCGTGTCGCTTCCGAGGTGTAGACTCGGGTCATGATATCAATTTACTTCACACTTTTGGAAGTCATTCAAAAAACAGCTTGGTACTAAGGTTAAGCTTAGCACGACTTTTAATCCCCAAATCGATGGGCAAGTAGGGCGTACCATCCAAACATTGGAGGATATGTTAAGGGAATGTGTTATAGATTTCAAGGGTAATTGGGATTAATACTTGCCATTAATAGAGTTTGCCTACAATAATAGTTATCACTCTAGTATCGGTATGGATCCTTTTGAAGCTTTGTATTGTAGCAGATGTAGGTCTCTGGTCCCAAGTAGCATACAATTTAACGTCGTTGTGCGACACATGTTTCTTGATTACTCAGATTTCATCAATCTTGCATTCTTCAACTATCTTCACCTTTTCAAGAATTCCCATATATTCTTAGACTCGCTAGCCATTGGGCTTGAATCTCTGACCTATTTCATTCTTGAGTTCAATGGCTCCCGGCTAAAACACATGAGTCACTTTGAATTGTCAAGACCATTAGGACCTCCGTTTACTCGAAAATTGGCTTAGACTTGAGTTAAACAGTAGCACCAAGTCACCCGGACTGAAACTCCTCTTCTTTATATGCTTATCATAATACAACTTCATCATTTCTTTGTACAATGCAGATCTTTCAAAGGCTCTCAATCTAAATTCATCAATTTCATTAATCTGCCCAAGACACATATTCGTTGTTTTACTCCAACTCAGGTTTAGCTTCTTCAGCGCCCTGAGAGCCTTATGCTCCACCTCGACAGGCAAATGACATGCCTTTCTAAACACTAACTGGTATGGTGACATACAAGTGGGTGTTTTGAAATCTGTCTGATATGCCCTTAGAGAATCATCTAACATCCTTGCCCAATCCGTTCTGTTGACATTCACTGTCTTCGCCAATCGTGACTTTATTTCAATATTTGAAACTTCCACTTGGCAACTTTTTTGCGGATGGGTTCCACCCCATATTTTGCCAAAAGCGTGCTGAACACTTTATTGCTGAATTGTGAGCCTCCATCGCTGATAATGGCCCTAGGTGTGAGAAATCTTTAGAAAATGTTCTTCTTTAGAAACCATACAACACTCTGGCCATAATTCACTACTAAGGTTATAGCCTCAACCCACTTAGATACATAGTCAACAACCACCAATATATATTTTTGCTCAGAAGAGCTCACAAATGGTTCCATGAAATAAATACCCAAGACATCAAATAATTCGACCTCCAAGATATGAGTCATTGGTAGCTCATAGACGGGAGATAGCTTATTGCCTTTCCCACATATCACAGCCTTTTACCAAGTCGAATGCATCCTGATGAGTTGTAGGCAAATAGTATCAACTTCGGAAAACCTTGTGGGCAGTGCAGGCACCCTCGTGGTATCCGCCAACTAGTGATGAATGAAAAACATCTAGAATACTCAACATATCAGCTTCAGGCACACAACGCCAAATGATACTATCAGCAAATACCCTGGACAAGTATGGTTTATCCAGAAGTACCTACCCATATCATGTAGGAATTTCTTCCTTTGCTGCTGACAATGTAATTTTCATAGTCACCAAACCAAGGAATGAGATAAAGAGTAGGGGCTAATACCTGCTCATCCAGAAATGAGTCATCAATGTCTTATTCAACTTCATCTTTCTTCTCTGCTTCCAATCTGGACAAGTGAGAAGACATTTGATTTTCAGGACCCCTTTTGTCTTTGACTTCAGAGTCAAACTCTTCTAATAACAACACCCATCTTATCAACCATGGCTTTGCTTCTTTTATCGCCTTCACGTATCATAGTGTTGCACGGTCAGTGTGAACTACAACTTTAGTTCCCTGCAAGTATGCCTGAATTTCTCAAAAGAATATACTAATGCAAGAAATTCCTAATCAATGACAATGTAGTTTCTTTGTGCTCCATTCAACGCCTTTCTTGCATAGTAGATCGGGTGAAATATCTTTTTTCGCTTCTGCCCTAGCACAACTCCTAAGGCAACACGACTCGCATCACACATTACCTCAAATAGATCTGACCAATCTACTCCAATGATCACTAGGACTGAGATCAATTTTTCTTTCAGACACTCAAAAGCTTTTGTTCATGCTTCATCAAATGTGTTCTTCACCTCTTTTTCTAACAATTTACACAAAAGATGTGCAATTTTTTAAAAGTCTTTGATGAAGCGTCGGTAGAACCTTGCATGATCTAAGAAACTCCAAATCCCTTTCACAAAGATAGGTGGGAGCAACTTTTCGATCACCTCAATCTTTGCCCTATCCACCTCCAACCCTTTCTCAGACACCTTATGGCCTAGGACTATGCCTTCCTTAACCATGAAGTGGCACTTTTTCCAGGTAAGCACCAGGTTTGCCTCTTCCCACCTTTGTAGTTCCCTGTTAATATTTGACAAACAGTCATCAAAAGTGTCACCTACCACAGAGAAGTCATCAATGAACACTTCCAAAGTGTCCTCAACCATGTCCAAAAGATGGACATTATACACCTCTGGAAAGTTGCTGGTGTATTACACAATCCAAATGGCATGCGCTTGAACACAAAAGTACCATAAGGACATGTTAAAGTTGTTTTCTCCCAGTCTTCTGTAGCAATTGATATATGATTTTAACCAGAGTATCCACCAATGAAATAGTACTAACCTTTACCTGCTAGCCTTTATAACATGTGGTCCATGAAAAACATTGGAAAATGGTCTTTCAAGGTCCTTTTGTTTAATTTACTATAGTCCATGCACAATCGCCAATCTGTAACTGGCATATGCTGAATTAGCTCATTCTTCGCATTAGCCACAACTGTAATACCACCCTTCTTGGACACAAACTGCACTGGGCTAACCCAATGACTATCAGAAATGGGGTACATCACCCCTGCATCCAGCCACTTGATAATCTCTTTCTTTAACACCTCTTGCATTGGTGGGTTCAACCTACTATGGTACTTTATACTCGTACTCCAATCTTTCTCATGATGAATTTTATAAGTGCAGATACCTGGAGGTATCCCAATGATATCAACTATGGTCCAACTAATTTCTTTCTTGAACCTCTTCAATACCTTCACCTCTGCTTGCCCTTGCTCATCATTAAGATTTACGGCCAAAATAACTAGCAAGGTGTTATGTTTGCCTAAAAACACATACCTCAAGTGACCAGGTAGCTGCTTCAACTTATGCACTGACGGTTCCTCAATAGATGGTTTTGTTGGAGAACTTGGCCTATTAATTATTCAAGTCCAAGTCTAAATTATTTGGAGAATATCAATGTGACACCATGCCTTTCAAAGCATTTAGAGTCTCCACATTGTCAATCTCAAAAAATTCATTGAAATTCATTATCACTACGGTCAATGTTTGTACAACAAATCTCTCTTCAATGACTCCTTGCATGTCACCCCCTTCAATAATATAGATCGCAATCACCACACTCATATCATGTGGCTTGTTCATCGACTTGCACACTTTAAACTTTTCCTCTTCATTATTTAGTCGAAATTTTAGCTCCCCACTCTCAACATAAACTAAAGCTCTACCTGTGGCTTGGAATGTCCTTCCAAAGATTATGGTCACCTCGAAGTCCACTTCGACATCCAAAATAACAATGTCAGCAGGGAAGATGAAACTTTCTACTTTAACAAGCACATCGCACAAAATACCCACATGCCACTTCACCGATCTATCTATCTATCATCAACCTCATCGTTGTGGGCTTTGGAGCCCCCAACCAGGTTGCTTGTAAATGGAGAATTGCATCAGAATGATACTTTCCCTAACATCACATAAAGACTTTGCGAACTTGAAGGCGCCAACGGTGCATGGTATACTGAATGCACATGGATCCTCTCTCTTTTGCACCAAAGACCTTGTAGAAATAGCGCTACAATGGTGAAGATTATATGTTTGTTCGAAACTTGCAGCCGTCTTTTTTGTATGGAGTCCTTCATAAACTTAGTATAACCCGATGTTTACTCCAGAGCTTCTACAAGTGGAATATTCATTGATAGAAGCCGAAGCATAGATATGAACTTCAAGAATATTCCATCTTCGGATTTCCTCTTGAGCTTTTGAGAAATGGAGAAAGAGGTCTAGGTATTTGTTGTAAAGGCAAAGTTACCTCTATTGCAACTTCTTTCATCCTCGATGGCTTCTCTAGCTCTCTAGTTACCTCTGAGTCATCCACAATTTTGGCATCAACCTCTGTTTCCTCATATCTTCCTAATCTCTCTCCCTGCTCAATAGGTGAAGGTTTTGGTTCAAGAAGTGATTTACCACTTCTCGTAGCGATAGCCATGCAATACCCATCTTTGTTTGGGTTCTGAAGACTCTGAAGAGCCTCATATCATTGATAAAATAAGACATAAGAAAATGGTACGAAATTTAAAACATTTAATCCATACAATCAAAGTCTTTATTAAAAAAAAAACAGCGGAAGTCTAACTTGTCTCACATGGCCATCTAATCCCACTTGATTAAATGATAGGGTCACCGACCATCAATCCAAGCCTTTAACTCTAGAAGTCACCTTAAGATCCGGAGCCTACACTTTGTAAAAATGTAGAAGAAATATATATTAGCACAAAAATGTACTAAGTATTATAGTCATGCAAAAATCATGCTAAAAATGACATTTTGGTTGAAAACCAAGCTATATGTAAAGTTTGAGAAACATTATGAACTTTAGTCTAAACATATAAAACATAAGAATATTCACCATGTAAGTCATTATAACACATTAGAACCATCATCTAAAGTAACCCTAAGTTATACTTGTGCAATGTAGGAATGACATCCCATAATACCATTCATACTAAGTACCACTTTGAGGCCACCATAACATTTTTACCATTCTTCATTCTCATCTTTAGTTGATACTCATAGATAAGGAACATTCACATTTATAAGTGATGACAAGGAAAGCAATTCATAATAACATTTCCAAGTTAAGCATTCATCATTACATTAAGCCTTTAAGTCAACATTCTCATTAGCATCATTATGAGCACACTCATTTAATTAGACATTAAGACATTAGAGAAACACATCATAGCCCTCTCAAAGCCTACTCGTGCAATGCATGAATGGCATCCCATACTAGCACCCTCACTTCATAGAACCTCTTCAGTAACCATAGAACGTAACTCACATGATGGGAATAAGCATTAACCCACATAGACCATGTGTGCAAATCATGGAATCTGGTGTCTATCCAACACCGTAAAGGGTTGCTCTACTTGACTAAGGTAGGACCGGTAACATTTTAGCTTAGGTGGATCAAATAGCTAATAACCTATGTGAGCACATAGTTATGGGATAAGAAAGGTGTTCATAGAAACCCGGCCTTACATAGGGAGAGCTTCCACCTTACCATGTCCACTCGGTGTTATGCTTTAAATTCCCATAGAGTAGTTCATTATTCTTAACATTATTACACATGAGAGGGATGCATACCGACCCAAGGTACATTAATTCACACATGAAAGGGTTCCATAAGCCTACCAATTCAAGGTACATTATTTAACACATGAAAGGGTGCCATAAGCTTATCGATTCAAGGTATATTATTGGGATAGCTCATTGAATCCTCATGTAAGGGTGCCATAAGCATACCGATTCAAGGTTCATCATTGTCATTCATGGAAGGGTGCCATTAGCCTACCGATGCAAGTTTCTTCATTATCAAGCATGGAAGGGTGCCATTAGCCTATCGATCCAAGACACATCATTAGAATACTTCATTAATCATTTATGAAAGAGGTGCCACTTGGCCTACCGATTCAAAGTTCATTATGTAAAGATACATTAGTTACACAAGATGAGGATGCCCTAAGCCTATCAATTAAAGGTACATCAATCAAGATCACTTTCATTTACACAAAAAGAGGATGCCCTAAGCCTATCAATTCAAGGTGTAATATTACATTGAAGAAACCTTTCACAACATGTCATCATCATGCACAAGTGTATAATTGATAATAACCGTTCAACAATAACACAATTTCATTGTAGTCATGATCACATTACTTTCATTGAAATGACAAAGCATATATATAAGCATCATGATTATACATTAACTTTCATAATTTGCCCTTCAAGGCCATGAATCAGAATTCACCAACACACCTAGAATTACAACAATTTAGGTATGAATAATGACATAATTCAAGTAACTAAATCATTACAAGAACAATTACATAACATTCATCTTACTACAATTCACCCACATCAAAGTCATAAATTAGGGTTATGGGGAAATCATAGATTCATGGGGGATTTTATCTTAAAACCACCTTAAAACAGCAACTCAATCTCAATATACGATAATTAAACTATTGAAAACGTTTTGAGAAAGAATCCATGACCTAAAATGAAAACCCTTAATTTTGGAGAATTTCCAACTTTGAACTTGAAGGTTTGAGGACTTCATGGATGGAAAGCTAACTTTGAATTAAAAATACCATACCTTAATTGAATATTCCTCACGAATTTGGGTGGAAAATATGAGTCCTTGAGCCCTAGACCTTGACTTCTTCCACTTCAATGGAGGTTTTAGAGAGAGAATTTTTGGAGAGGAGTTGATTACTATTTTGGGTTTGGTAATTATGAATCCTAAAGGGGTGGTTAATTAATTAGAAGTTCTTAAATAGGTTTAATTAATCAATATAAAACAATCCCTAACTTAAATAACCAAGGAATTTACCATCTTGTCCTTCATTTGGCCGAAACTAGGCAGATTACAGGCAGCATCGACGACTCAAGAATCACAGACCGTGAGTGGGGCTTTACCCTTTCCTGCAGGTCCGTGTGTGGTGGACTAGGGCTCCTAAAATGGGCTCTTGACTCATGAGACTTCCCCACAAGGCGTGGATGGACCTACCGTATGTCCCATCCGTAGGTCATGAAAATTTGGTAATTTTTGGGTTCTTGGGGCAACCTTGGGGTTAGACTTTAGGTTCCTCCCCAAGGACCCTTGGTTGGTCCTTCGGGGGTCGTACCTTGACTTTTAACCCCTCAACCTAAGCTTGGGAAACCATTTTACAACATAAAACCCCATATCAAACTCAAAAACTCCAACATAAGGCTCTAGTTTCAGCTACAAGTTTTTCGGGTATTATATTATCTCCCCTTTGGGAACATTTGTCCTCGAATGACACTTTAAACACCTTACAGAAATAAGGACTCAATACTAGAAGCCCATCATGCATGAAAAATCATAACAATGCACAAAGTAAGGAGGAAACATCAACTCCATCTCAGTATACTCAATGTAACACAAGGAAGTAGGAAATATATCTACAAACCCATTATGCATGAAAACTTCAACATTTCTCATATCATTGGAGGAATTACCCTCTGCTACTCAAACCATGCTCATCATAATATCATGAAGCAATTATGTAATTATTCTCAAAAGCACATTTAAGCATGTTCAACAATTCAGCTCATGAAGCATATAGACAACTCATACTAAATGCACATCAACATGAGGAATGAAAATCATAGAAACTCTTTTTCTCATTAAACATGAATTCATCAACAACATGCATATCATAAGGAGACCATGGAAACACATAATCACACATAACTCCAAAACATGAAACAAGTCACAAAGAACTCTTTGTCTCAAGCTTGAATAGGAATAGAACAAAGAGATAAGGATGCCGAAACTCTCAACAACCTTGCCTTCTAAACATACCATCTCCCACTTGGGAGTAAACTCATACTAAGTCTAACATGAAAAACTCACAAATAGCTTAGAGACCTTAATAAAACATTTTCATCTATAAGGAGTAATCAACATACCAGTGCCTTCATCCGGAAGGGCTCCTTTGTCAATTCTAGTAGAATCCTCTACTAAAATTCTTACTAAATACCACTCCTTAGCATTATCATGGAAGGAACTTCCTTACTCTTATATTTCATAACTTGTTGGTCTAAGTTCCCAACCGGTACTTCTAAACTAGGGAGGTTCTCATTAATCAACTCTAGCTCACAAATAACCTTACCAACACCACTCAAGGTCTTATATAAGTCTACAAAACTGGGTCTAAACTTCTCAAACTCACTACACCTCCTAAGATGAGAATTTCATGCAAACCTAACTCATGAACATCAAGGATACTCAACGACCTTGCTATCTAAGCACATTATCTCCCCCTTGGGAGAAAGCCTATACAAAGTCTTTTAAGCCTCATTTCTTTCAATTCCAAGGTCGGAGCAAGTCATCATTAAGCCTTCACACCCATCACACAAGATGATTCTAAACTAAGGTCAATTACACTCCTACCCTTCTTAGAGGAGTTTAATCTCTCAAAACATCTAGGCTTTTCTAAAACACCCTACTCATAATATCATTCAACACACCCTAAAACTCATGATGACTTTCTAACAACAACACACATAACTATAAGGCAACCCATTTTTACGAAAGGATACCATCTAGCTCTATCATAACAAGTCCTATCTAGTCACATAGCCACAATTGGCATCACTACTAACCTTTTCTCCCTCGATCCTTGTAGCATTAGCCCTTCGAGTAGTCACATCTTGACGACCATCGGATAAGGAATAGAGAGATATTTTAGAGTTAAACTCTATGGAATGACTTGGAGTAATGAAAGAAGTGTAGTTACCTAAAATATTATAGCCTCTCATTCATAAATGTGGTGCGCTTCACACTATGAAGAAGACTCTACTAGACGTGGGTTGTGAGACATCATACTTAAAACCATCTCAACATGTTGTGCTCTAATACCATGTTTGTTACGACACGATCCTACACCCCGGATGTAACACAACGTACTAGACTCCAAATAGCCTCATACAAACCTCATAGAATTCATAACATAAGACATAAGAAAATGGTACGGAATTTAAAATATTTAATCCATACAATCGAGGTCTTTATTTTAAAAAAAAACAAAAGTCTAGCTTGTTTCACATGGCCATCTAATACAACTTGAATCAAAGATAGGGTCACCACCTTTCAACATAGTCTGAAACATAAAATGACATAAAAGAAACTAGAAATGAGCAACTCTCGTCCTCGAACTATGAGGACTCACCACTAGCTTTGGAGAGAATCAATCCAAGCCTTCAACAATAGAAGTCGCTTTAAGATCTGGAACCTATACTTTGTAAAAATATAGAAGAAATATGGGTTAGCACACAAATGTACTAAGTATGAACGGCATGCAAAAATCATGCTAAGAAGGACATTTTGGTTGAAAACCATGCTATATGTCAAGTTTGAGAAACATTATGAAATTTATATAAACCCATAAGACATAAGCATATTCACCATGTAAGTCATTATAACACATTAGAACCATCATCTAAAGAAACCCTAAGTTATACTTGTGAAATGTAGGAATGCATCCCATAATAGCATTCATACTAAGTACAACTTTGATGCAACCATAACATTCTTACCATTCTTCATTCTCATCTTTAATTTATACTCATAGATAAGAAACATTCACATTTAATAAGTCATGATAAGGAAAGCAACAAATAATAACACTACCAAGTTAAGCATTCATCATTATATTAAGCCTTTAAGTCAACATTCTCATTAGCATCATTAGGAGCACATTCATTTAATTAGATATTAAGACATTAGAGGAACACACCATAGCCCTCTCAAAGCCTACTCGTGCAATGCATGAATGGCATACCGTACTATCATCCACACTTCATAGAACCTCTTGAGTAACCATAGAACGTAACTCATACGATTGGAATAAGCATTAACCGATATAGACCATGTGAGCAAACCATGGAATCTAGTCTTTATCCCACACCGTAAAGGGTTGGTCTACATGCCTAAGGTAGGACCGGTAACATTTTAGCTTAGGTGTATCCACTGTCTAATAACCTATTTGGGCACATAGTTATAGGATAAGAAAGGTGTTCATAGAAACCCGGCCTAACATAGGGAGAGTTTCCACCTTACCATATCCACTCGGTGCTAAGCCTTAAATTCCCATAGAATAGTTCATTACTCTTAACATTATTACACATGAGAGGGATGCCATTGACCTAACGACCCAAGGTACATTATTTAACACATGAAAGGGTGCCATAAGCCTACCGATTCAAGGTACATTATTTAACACATGAAAGGGTGTCATAAGCCTACTGATTCAAGGTATATTTTTATGATAGCTCATTGAATCCTCATGAAAAGGTGTCATAAGCCTACCGATTCAAGGTTCATCATTGTCATTCATGGAAGGGTTCCATTAGCCTACCGATTCAAGGTTAATCATTATCATGCATGGAAGGGTGCCATTAGCCTACCGATCCAAGACACACAATTAAAATTCTTCATTAATCATTTATGAAAGGGATGCCACTTGGACTACCGATTCAAAGTTCATTATGTCAAGATACATTAGTTACACAATAATAGGATGCCCCAAGCGTACCAATTCAAGGTACATCATTCAAGATCACTTTAATTTACACAAGAAGAGGATGAGTTAATCCTACCAATTTAAGGTGTAATATTACATTGAAGAAACCTTTCACAACATGTCATCATCACGCACAAGTGTATAATTGAGAATAACCTTTCAACAATATCACAATTGCATTGTAGTCATGATCTCAATACTTTCATTGAAATCACAAAGAATATACATAAGCATCATCTAATTATACATCAACCTTCATAATTTGCCCTTCAAGGCCTTGAATCACAATTTACTAACACACCTAGAATTACTAAAATTTAGGCATAAATAATGACATAATTCAAGTAACTGAAGCATTACAAGAACAATTACATAATAATCATCTTACTACAATTCACGCACATCAGAGTCATAAATTAGGGTTATGGGGAAATCATGGATTCATGGGGTATTTTATCTTTAAAATACCTTAAAACAACAATTCAATCTCAATATATGATAATTAAACCATTGAAAGCGTTTTGAGAAAGAATTCATGATCTAGAATGAAAACCCTTAGTTTTGGAGAATTTCCAACTTTTAAGTTGAAGGTTTGAGGACTTCATGGATGGAAAGTTAACCATGAATCCAAACTATCATACCTTAATTGAAGATTCCTCACGAATTTGTGTGGAAAATATGTGTCCTTGAGCCCTAAATATTAACTTCTTCTTCTTCTTCTTCAATGGAGGTTTTATAGGGAGAATTTTTGGAGAGGAGTTGGTTACTATTTTGGGTTTGGGAATTTTGAATTGTAAAGGGGTGGTAAATGACTTAGAAGGTCTTAAATAGGTCTAATTAATCAATATAAAATGAAACCTAAATTAACTAACCACCCTAGGAATTTACCATCTTGTCCCTCATTTTGCCGAACCTAGGTAGATTGTAGGCAGCATCCACGACTCAAGACTCACGGACCGTGAGTGGGGCTACACATCATCCTGCAGGTCTGTGGGTTGTTGACTAGGACTCCTAAAATTGACTCTTGACTCACAAAGCCTCCCCATGAGGTGTGGAGGGACCTACGCCCTGTAGGTCCCATCCATAGCTCATGAAAATTTGGCAGTTTTTGGGTTCTTGGGGAAGCCTTGGGGTTAGACTTTAGTGTCCTCCTAAAGGACCCTTGGTTGGTCCTTTGGTGGTCGTACCTTGACTTTTAACCCCTAAAAACCTCAGCCTAAGCTCGGGAAACTATTTTACAACATAAAACTCCACTTCAAACTCAAAAACTCCAACGTAAAGCTCTAGTTTCACCTACAAATTTTCCAGGTGTAACACTTTTCATCTCTGGTGTGCCAGACTATGTTGTTCTTGGAGACTTCATCCATGACTAACATAATCTCTAGAAATTACTTCTTCATGAAGGATCCACCAGATAATGCATCCACCACTGATTTAGTTACAAAGTTAAGTGACCTATAGAATGCCTACATTAAATGCTTGTCAGTGAGGCAATGTTTTGGGCACTTCTTCAGTTTTTGACTTAATCTCCACCAAGTGTCATGCATTTCTTAACTTGGTTGCTTCCTATGGGCACCTATCTCGTCCTTCATCTACAACTCTTTTCCCTCAGGGAAAAATCTCTCGATGAACGCCTCCTTTAATTCAATCCAAGTTCAGATTGAGTTGTATGGCAACTCATACAGCCAGTTTGTCACCTCCCCAATTAGAGATAACGGAAACAATCTCACCCTCATAGCAGTTTGGTTGAGTCCATGAATCTCTGTTGATTTTAAAATTCCCACTAACTTTATCAAGTGTTTGTTGGCATCATCACGAACAACTCCTCAGAACATTCCTTTCAAGTTTAACAGTTGGATCATGGTGCTAGTGATGATGAACTTCACTCTTGGAGGTAGCATTGGATATACTACCGCTCCATTAGCTCCAACCCTATCCAAATCAGAATAGTCTTCTTCAAAGACCATATGCACCTGTCGTTGCATTCGACCCTTTAGAGCTAGTGGTTGGTGGTGTAGAGAAGCTATCTCTTCTATTCCTTCATGATCTTTTACCACCGTAGGTGGGTCGTTATCATTTTGCTGAGAACCTCTATCATTGGTCTTAACACCTCTGGATCTGAACTTTGAGTTCTTGTGCATTCACCATTTGTCTTATGGTTTTGCTTAACTTTGGGTCCTAAGGAATTAAAGGAGCCTTTTGGTGTTTTGCATGCACCAGTGATGTATAAATGCTCGAAGTTGTTAGAGTTTATGGAGGTTGGCTCTTGTGTTGGATATATTCTGTGAAAGTCAAAATTGTGAAGTTTTTGTTTGTTTTGATGAGTGTATAATTGCTAGCAACAGTCGAATCTTTTGGTTGTTTGAAAATAATAAGAAAGTTATCCTCAATCTGAAATTTGATTGTTAGGCTCTTTGTGTGACATATTAGATACTTGCGTGTTGATCCTCCTAGGTAGGAACACAAATTAGTTGACTAAAATACTGAAAATGTAAGCATGTGCCATGTGAGTGTTAAGTTTGATTGCAGCCTTACACTGTTTGTAGAAACTAGAACTTGCCCGAGTAGTTTTGCTGAAGTTGTTGAAATAATTGAATAGGAAATGATCATTACACCATTTTTTGTGTAAAGTCCACTCAAACAAAAAACAACTACCAAATGAAATCATAAGCCATTAAACCTTATTTGAGCCTTGAAGTTGATTTTATTGTCACTCTGTAATATTGTATCCTTGGTTTTCCGAAGGGACAATGCCACAACTCAGGCCAAGAGCCTATGTTGAGGGTGGTCATGAGCTAAATAAAAATAAAATAGCTTAGATATCGCATCTTTGGTAATTTCGAAGGCACGAAATCACAATGTATGTTTGAATGGGGTTAGTGTACATGTTTCAAGAAAATGGTAGTTACAAAAAAAAAAAAAAAAAAAAAAGAGTAAAGCAAAAAGAAAGTGGAAAAGAAAAAGAAAAAATAAGAAAATAAATGGCGGGTTTCGGGATGTATGAAATAAAGGGAAAGTGGAACCACTCGAATAATAAGGGTTGTGTGCTAATAAGAACTTTGGAGGACCAAGGTAATTTAGTCACTCATAAGACTAAATGTTACACTCCCTATCCCAAGAAAATGCTACAATCCAATAACAGTCCTATAGTGATCCTATTCCAGTTGTTTGATAGATGAAGCGTAGAAAACGACGGAAAGTCTATGGTATGTATACTTGTAGTGTAAAAAGTTCTTTTGGAGAGATTTCACGCTCAAAACTAAGGATTAATGAAAGAAATCGTGTGTGTTTCTGTGGATATGATGTGTTCTTTGATGTTTGAACAGGTAAAACACTTGGACGTGAAAGATATAAAACCTAGAAGAAAAGGAGTTGAAGCAACACCACGGAGCCGCAAAGGGGCCGTGGTCATGATGACATGTTGTCTAAGGGCTCGTGAAGCTGGGGCAGTAAAGGATGAAAAAATGATCAAGTGTCAAGTGAAGACCATGAAGCTCCAGATGGGTCATGTTCCACTTGATGGGCCGTTTGAGGCTCGTGAGAGAGAAACAATGCAAGACCCTTGGGAGCTAAGTGTTGACTCAAGGCCATGGGACCCTAGACGGGTTGTGGTTTATTTGATGAGGTGTATGGTTGCTTGTGAATAAGAGGCAAAAAATTTAGTGAATACTTAAAGTCAAAGACAAGTTCACAGAGCTCTAGACGAGTCATCTAACCTCAGACGAGTCGTCTAGTAGCTCATGATGTTTTTCAGGAAAGAAGAACCACACTGTCTAAGTGTGGGACGATGAGAGGGTTCATGGGCCGTCTGACATGTGACGATCCACAAAGTTGGTCCTGAAGTGTCACGACAAGTCAGTCCTACTTCAAGTAGGACTTAATTTTTACTGACTATTTCCATTATTTAGGGTTTTATTTTTGAACACCACTTCTTATCGTTTGATATTAACGATATTTTCAATATTCAGAATATGTTTTTTGCTGATTATTTTCCTATCAAAACTTCGTGATCGTGACTAAGAGTTGATAATCAAGATTTCCTGTCGGTTTACAATTATTGTAAGTTCATTACTTTATGCTTTCAATAACAATTACTGTTTGTTTTCATGAAAGTATGAGTGGCTAAACACCACAACTAATGTTTTGGGAACCATGACTAAAATATAGTAACAAATTCAAAGTATGAGTAATGTTTTTTGCTGATTATTTTCCTATCAAAACTTCGTGATCGTGACTAAGAGTTGATAATCAAGATTTCCTGTCGGTTTGCAATTATTGTAAGTTCATTACTTTATGCTTTCAATAACAATTACTGTTTGTTTTCATGAAAGTATGAGTGGCTAAACACCACAACTAATGTTTTGGGAACCATGACTAAAATATAGTAACAAATTCAAAGTATGAGTAATGTTTTTTGCTGATTATTTTCCTATCAAAACTTCGTGATCGTGACTAAGAGTTGATAATCAAGATTTCCTGTCGGTTTGCAATTATTGTAAGTTCATTACTTTATGCTTTCAATAACAATTACTGTTTGTTTTCATGAAAGTATGAGTGGCTAAACACCACAACTAATGTTTTGGGAACCATGACTAAAATATAGTAACAAATTCAAAGTATGAGTAATGTTTTTTGCTGATTATTTTCCTATCAAAACTTCGTGATCGTGACTAAGAGTTGATAATCAAGATTTCCTGTCGGTTTGCAATTATTGTAAGTTCATTACTTTATGCTTTCAATAACAATTACTGTTTGTTTTCATGAAAGTATGAGTGGCTAAACACCACAACTAATGTTTTGGGA
>JAJOOO010029023.1:0-22912 GCA_029582685.1 Solanum piurae
CATCATTTCAGATTTATTTATGATTTAGCTTCCGCATCAGTTTATTATCTTTAGTATGCTCATGATCATGCCAGCAGGGTTAGCTTGGGATCACTTGTGGTCCTAGGTCCTGTGTCCGCGTCTCGGGGGTAGTCTCGGGGCGTGACATATACAATACAGAGTATCCATTTTATTGTGAATAGTAAGATAATGTGCTGCAATGTAAGATTGGACAAGACATGAAACCGTCATATTAAAATAAAGTATGTAAGTAACACATGGAGATATGATAAGAGAAGGCAGTCTGAATGGTTTGTTCCATGTATCACATTGAGTGTACCACTGCGTAAGTATGATATTCTGGTTATTGATGTTTCTAAAGGAATCAAATGATATATGTTTTCGAACAACTTTTGGTTGATTTTTTTTATAGCTTTCTTTGGGTATAATCTTGTGTTTAAGATTGGTCTCTTTGGTGATTAAGTTATTGATTTACATTTTAAATTTAAGTTACTAGATATCTGTCATTTTGTTACTAATTGACCTCAAATTGCTCTTTAAACAAATGATGAATTTGAAGATAAAAGAATGTGATGTTGGAGAATTATGGAGCTTGCTGAAAAGAATATTATATCTTTGTTGTTTTATTGTTGGTGCGGAGAAGTTGTCTTTATACCCATGCTATAATTTCATTTTCTCAAATTTTATGGTATTATGTCAAACATGTATATTATTTAGATCTTATGTCGAACATGTATGTTTTTATATAATTTTGTTGAACATATTAGTTTTTTAGTAATTAAATTAATGTGATATCAGTTCTTTGTTAACAATGAAATTTTATAGCAAATTTTCAATTGTATGTGAAAAGAATGTGAAATGATATTGCTTTATTTGGAACTACATGAAAAGATAACAACTAAACAATAAAGGTAATTGTTTCAATCAAAATTTGTCAAAAGAAAGCGTAGTTGCTAAAAGTATTCTAATCAACGAAAGAAATTTTGGCCGCTAAAAGTACTTATAACGACTGGAATTTATTGTTTTAATAGAACGTTTTAACGACCAAATGACCATCAACGAAGGGGAATTTGGTCGTTGTAAGTACATGTAACGACCGGATTAATTGTTGTCGTTAAATGATATCTAACGAATGGATATATTATCCGATCGTTAACCTTTAACGACAAAGTTTTTAACGATCGGGCACGACCAATTTTTCTTCGGTCGTTATAGACCTTTAGCGACTGGATTTGGACTTTTCACGACCAAATTTCCTTTTGCTAAAGGTCATTTTTCTTGTAGTGTTAGTTTGTTCCATAGATACGGTCTCCCAGTACAAAAGCAAAATGTAAACTGATGTACCCTGCAACTGGTCAAAAGATCATTTATCTGAGGCAGTGGATACTTGTTCCGAATGGTGACACTATTCAACTGTTGTTAGTCTATACACATCCTCTTTTGCTAGTGATGGTGTTACCACTGTTGTTGTTCTAGTTCGAACCATAAAGTGAAGGAGGAAAGATATCAATTTGTATCGCCCAGATACCAATTGGATTCAAGTCATAGCACGAAGGAGTAGAAAGAAGTGAGTTTTTCCTAAAGTCCTATAGCCTCTCGAAGAAAAGTACGGACGTCTTCGTATACCGTTCCGCAAAACTCTACTAGACTCGTTTTGGTACAATGAGATCAACGAACCTAGGGCTATGATACTAACTTTGTCACGACCCATACCGTCGTGATTGACACCCACACTAACCCTCCGGTGGGAGAACAACTACTACAACCCAACTACACAATTTAACCAAATACTACGCATTTAAAGATACGAAAGCTGGTTTAAATGACAAAAAGAAATACAGAGTTCTCATAAACTCCAAAGGTTTAAATAAACTAGCCAAACTAATGCGAAAGTCTTAGCCCTTAGAACTTGAAAGCCATTGTACCAAAACTCTACTAACGACAAGTCTAAGAACAAGGGGTACAACCCCGAAACTAACGACACCTTAAACAAATAGTCTGAGTCCGAAAAGAGTGAACTTAAACAAGAAAGATTCATGGCAGCCTAAAAGAACTGGCTCACCCTTGAATCCAGTCACGCTCAATAGTCACCTAACTAAGGTCTATCAATAGCCGCCTGAAGATGACCTGTACTCAACAAAGAACAAGCAAGTGCAGTATCAGTGTACTGGTAGGATCACGCGGCTATTCCAATAAGTGAAACACATGCAAGTAACCACAACATTATAAACAGGCATATACCGAACATATACAATATTAATCATCTTTTCAGGATCAATGTAGCATTCCACGTTCTCAATAATACACATTGGTTATCATTTTAGAGCAACAACAATCTTTCAATCTCAATCACCATTAGATATGAACGTAATCATCACAAGTAGATACACAACACAATTCAATGGTCCTCTCACGGAACCCAATTCAATGGTTCTCTCATAGAACCCAAACCCAAACTGTTAGTGTACCGGTTCGTGGTACCTGATCCAATGTTTATGTCAGAACATGACAATCGATCCCATATTTATGCCGGAACGTGGAAACCGATCCAAGTTAATGTGTTGAAACGTAACACCCGATCCATTCAACAAACCACAATCATAATCACAATGTATATTCTCACAATCATACAACAAGAGGTGATTCATGGCGTACAATTATTCAATTATCCTCATTTATGATTAGGGTGATCAATAATGCAATCATTCGCATACATGCATGCATTATAATGAGCAATTACAAACATATATCACACCAACATGAAATCACAATCATCACCTACCTCGAATCCAAGCTTGAATCCCCTAAGGCACTTGAATCTTCCCTTTCCGGATTCTTTCCGCTTGTTCTAGGTCTACAAACAATTAATATACGCAAGGATCAACATTCAAGTGTCTAATTATCCGGATTATAGCAAACCCAATAACCCTAGACCAAATCCAAGATCCTAATACCCAGATTAGGATTTTTTCCACCATAATTTCCAGATCAAAACCCTCCCCCATCGATAATCACCCACGAATTTATATTCTACAGATCGAAAAACGGATTCGAAAAGTTAAAACCTTACTTTTAGCCTCAAGAATGATGAAAAACTGTCAAGAAAGCACCTGGGGTCGTCTCCTAGCTCTCAAAGTCGAAACTTGCCAAATAAAATGATTTTGGGGTTTATTTCCGACTTAAATCGCGACTGTCCCGCTATGGTGACCCCCAGCCCGCCATAGCGGCCCCGCCCTGGTGGGAATAATTCTGCCACAGCGGCTTGCAGGGAAACATAATGTTGAATTAAGAGCTCCAAACCCCATTTCACAACACACCTTCATCCCACTCAGAAAACACCCGTTCACGCTAAGATCACTTTCGAGAGTTCTACTCGCCCGAATTCAATTCCGTAAAGCCGTAAGGGTTCCTTAACGTCTTAGCTATCCACTCACGTAATCAATTTCATTATTACGCTTCTCATTCATTGCCAGATTTCCCTAGACTCGCCTGACTCCGATTTCGTCCAAATCTGGACTAGGCAAGGAAATTTCAAGTAACTACTCAAAAGTTTTTCTGGTCCAATTCTTTTCTCATTGGATTTTTCCTAACGACGGAATCAGGTCGTTACATTCACTCTCTCAAAGAGTATGAACTACACCTTTTTTGTCACCTCAACATTTAGGTAGCAAATAATTTCGTTTTAAAATAGTTTAAGGAGGTGCTAGGACTCCCGTGAAATATAACTGTGTAGTTGAGATTTCAGATATAGATTGATGAGGTTTTAAATCATTTTTAAATCAAAAGACAAATCCGGTCATCATGTTGATATTATATTAATATTTAATTAATTAATTTAAAAGACATCAATGTAAAGAGGAGATTATTAATTTTGCGTGTATTTTATTTTGTACAAACATTTGCATAATCACATCACAGAAAAGAAAACGAGAAGGAAGGACCCGTCTTCAATACCTTTCGCCGTCAAGTACCTCTTCGTTCTACTTCTTTCGCCGTCCGCCGTCACAACAGAAGAGTGAGAAATGGCTTGCCTGCAATATGGTAGGAATACTCTCCGGCAACAGCTGAAGAATGTGAAAACCTCAGCAGCTATCTTCCAGAAGTGCGAAGGTGGAGAAGTACATTTACACCATCCACTATTTTACGCCGCCCAAGGTGTTCGATACAGAAAACTACAAGTCATTCTCACTACTGTAAGTAATTTTACTAATTCATTCATCCAATTGTCAATTTGCGCCGATTACTACAATTTGTACACACAATGTACCAATGGCGTCCAGATTCTCTCTTTTGTTTATTGATATTTATGGGTGTTTTTACTATTTGATTGTTTTATTTTGAACTGACCCTTCAGCAATTTTAACAATTCCGGCTGACCCTTTTGCAATTACGACCTGATTCTTGTTCAATATTGCGTTTTGATAAGCAGGGCATAGACAAGCTTGGAAAAGCAGGGGAAACTGTGAGAGTTGCACCTGGATATTTTCGAAACCATCTTATGCCCAAATTGCTGGCTGTACCAAATATTGACAAGTACAGGCATCTCATGGAAGATCAACGAAAGGTTTTCTTCCTTCTATTTGTACTGTCAGTGTTCGGTTCTAAATATTGATAATACTCTGAATACAATTATGTAATTGTGAGAAATTTGATATACGGTGGTTCTTTTATTCTCCTGTCCAAATAAAATTTGTGTATGAGATGTTAATGTACTTTAGACAGGAATTTGGTATACCCTTTAATGAGCACAAAATTTTCCTGAATCTAGTAGCCTTGGAACTTGCTCCTGTTTTTGTGGGTCATTTCTTTGAGTACAATTGCAATGCAGGTAAAGCTGTTCCGCCCATGTCATACTTATTATATCATTAGCCAGTGTTGTCAATGGCGCACTTAACCGCTCCAACAATGCTCTAAATGTGTTGAGTGCTTCGCCTCACACATAGTGTGCTTCAGTGTCGTCATCAAAGCTCTAAGACATACTTTTCCTTGTCAATGAGGCGACACTAAACTATTGATATTTCACTTTATCATAAAAAAATTTCAATTTATTTGTCCATATATTTTTTATTCATGCTTATAATTATTAGTCTTGGACTAAACATATATACTTGTATTTTCTACATTTTCGTTGCTCTTAAAGCGCCAATGGACCCTAGAGTTTGTTTGCACTTTTCGCTTTTGATAAATGATACAAGTTTCTCATCTCCAAAGAGATAAAGTACTCTTAATCTAAAAAAAAAAGAAACTGATCCAATACTTTTTGTCATCAATTCATTTCCAATAGGAATTTGAATGAAATTAAATTTCCCTTTTCCCATTATACTCATTGAGAAGGAGAAACCTCTGCAACACTTGTGCATTGGGTCTTTTAAAATACAATAGGGACAAGCATTTTCGGCTGCTCGTTACATATCTCGAAGAAAGAGTAGGCTTTAGTAATAGGGATCGTATAAGAAATAGCTATGCTATTGCGCTAATGATTTATGGCTTCTGCGGTTCTGCCTGATCTCAAATGCACATTTTTTCAGCTTCATCTTTAGTTGGTGTTTCCTTAACCTTTCGAAGACCTTTTGTAGATTTTTGATGTGGTCAATTCTTTCTTTTTAAAAGACTAACAAATCATGCACATAAGGCTCACAAATATTATGTAAGAGGTCACTGATAATTTGTGTCATAACTGTCATAGCGCTTTGATGTGTTGCACTTTTATTTTTGGGCATACCATAGTAAGGAAGGAAGTGGATTCTTTTCTTTCTTCCTCTGCATATTTTTCACTTTTTATGTCACAGAATAAACAAATATTTTAGTGTATCTACATTTAAAAAGGCCGAGTATGTTGGGACAAATATGCTAATTTTCCTCTGTTGAGTATGTGGTATACCCTGGCATGTTTACATTCAACAATGCATTCTATTCATTTGGCCGTTTGGCCTTCACATTGTAAATGGGGCCATTTGTGAATAAAGTAAAATGACATTAGTTTTCTCCATGATTTCTTTTTTTATACTGATCACATTCTTGTGAAATGATGTATTCATCTTCTTAGTGTTTCAAATATGCTGCCTCTCTGCCAGATTTACCAACGTGAGGAAGTTGAAGAGGTTAAAATAGTTCCAGCAACCAAGGAAGATAAGATGAAAGAATACCAGATGGCAGCAAACCGCCTGGATAGAACTATGCTGGTCAGTATCTTATGCTAAAGCTCTTTGGAATTTTGAAACAGATCTTCAGTAATGATTTTCAGTATTCTTAGATCATGTCTCTCATTTATTCATCATGAACTTTTTACTATCCTGAGTTATCCCTGCTATTTCTTCTGAAAGAGAATATCGAAGAGGAAAGTAAAACTATCTGATCATCCTTTAGCTCACACAAACTGTTGATATTGACAACCTAACTGGTATAGAGTTATTGTAGCAGTGACAGGATCATGCTATACTGATAGCGTTTTCAAGATTCAAGAGTTACCCCTTGACTCTTTTTAACTGTCTCAGATACCTTTGGTAATTGGGCTATCATAGTTATTTGTTCTGTCATTTATCTGAACTGCAAATTTCTTTTCAGGTGCTAAGAAAGCTCGCGAAGAAACCATTGGCGAAAGATGACAATGGTAGGACTTTCATTCAGGAACCTATTGGAAAAGATGAAATTGTGGCTGAGGTAATACTTTGTTCCTGACTTGTTGTCTTTATACTCTTTTTACATTTCTATTGATAACCTTCGCCAAAAATGTGGCGTGCTCGGGGAAAAGAAAATTTACAAAATTTCATACTTGTGGTTCTTGCTTTTCTTTAGTGGCAGAGCAAGTTGATTTTTTAAAACTGGGTGGCGCATCAGCATCGAACTTTGAACTGTGCACCAGTGGCCCTCGGGGATTTCTCGATTATCCCAAAAAATAGCTTGGTTTCTCCTGGATATTAAAGTAGCTTAGTGGACAAGCTAGTATTTTCTCATTGATTTTTAAACTCAGGTTGGCAAGGATTTTATATTCAGTAATACAGTAAGAAAGAACCTTATTAATCTTCGGCCATTTTCACCTGGTATAAAAGGGACAACCAAGTAATTGCCTCTAGGATTGACAGGATTTTGTCGGATCACACTTACTAGCATTGCAAGCTGGTTCATGGAACAGGAACAAAAATTATTTCAAGTTTGAAAATTGGTGGCTAGGTTCGGAAGGATCCACTGATAGAATTAGAGAAGGGTGGAATTCTTTCAACTTCACTGGAAGACCTGACTTCATACTGGCTTGTAAGTTAAAAGCATTAAAAAGAAAAATGAACACGGAGATTTGGGCTCTCACATGAAGAAACTGAAACTTCTTGACTTCCTGATTAAAAAAAAAGAATGATTTTTTTGATTTATCCCAAAAGAAAAATAAAAGCTCTAGTTCTAATCTTACTTGTGATGTTTCTTGGATGGTAAGAGTAATGCTGACATTTTCTATCTCTTTTTTCCTTCTTTTTTTTTGTTTTTTCCTATTAGGCTCAAATGCTAAAGCCTTTCAGTTTGATCAGTTGGCTAATCATTGTTCCTGTATCCCAATAATTATAGGACATGTCTTCATTACCTGTACTATTTTCATGGCAGTGTTTGTCAGCACTATATATGGCCACTACTCTCTTCATTTTTGCTACTTCGTATTCCAATTTGCTATAAATCCTTACCCATTTTCAAGCCCTTTGAGCTAGAATCACTTTTCTGCAGAAAATGCCTAAGATAGACTTTTGGAGTACCTTTTGAGACCTCATATATGACGCAATCTGAACAGGCACTATAAGATTACTTTGCACAAGCTTAGTGGCCACAGTATGATTTGCACCACTGCTGATTGTGGAAAAATAGTTCATTCTCTTACTAATGTAGATTGATGGTCTGTACATTTCCTATAAACATAATTGCTAACAGCTGTTCTACAAAACTTCTGATTGTTTTCTGTAGCTTGAGTCAGCTAGCCTAGTATCTCTGGGCTTCTTAATTTCCCTATAACTGAACTAGGATCAACATCAATGTTTTAACGGGGACATGTTACCCAAGGCCTAATTGGCTGAAGACAGTCAGGTGTAGGAAATTTATGTTGTAATCTTTGGCATGAGGCATATACCTTTAACTACTGCTATGTGCTTCAAATGTTTTTCTTTTCTAGTTCAGTAAGAAGGATGTGTATGAAGGAGTAGTAATCATCAAAACAAACAAATGTTTTTAGTATGGAAGTTTACAAAACTAACAAAATATGAAGGAAATAGACTAAAGGTTTTCGTTTGGGGAACTAAAATTAATGCTGTTTTTCACTCTTGCCAGTTGTCTTTAGCTCTAGTAATCTCAGTTTTTTACCAATTTCTTGACCTTTTTCTGTTTCCTATTTGGTCCCAACAGCCAAGTGAAAGTTACTTGAGGAAAGCCTATCCCCTCACCGAGATTTGGCCGTAATTTTCTTTCTCTTTTTGCTGTTCCATACAGCTGTTATATTGTTTTCTTTACGTGGATTTTCTTTCTGGTGGCATATGCTGAAAGCCTTACTGTCTTAACTGTACATTTGGGTCACTAGTACTTCACCTTCCTGCTCCCAAATTTTGTGGAAAGGCTAGATATAGATTACCTCCAATTTTAGTACCTTCTTTTCCTTCTGAATCAATTCTGTGATTATGTTGTTAGGGAGTTATGATTTGATGTACATGTTACTATTGAGACACTAGCCCAGTGTCTTTCTTTTGTTTTATAACCGAGAAATCCTCAAGGGCCAGTGTCTTGCTTGCTTGTGGATGAGTGTTTGAAGACTACCCTAATGCGTGGTGTTTGATGTCATCACAGATCTATCAAAGTTGGGTGTTAAATAATCATACTTCATATGGTGGAAGATTTCTGGTTTAGTGCCATATTCTTTATAGTCATGTTTGAAGAAAGTTACAAGTAAATAGAGAATATGTGTAGGGACATACAATTTTTTTTAATGTAGAAATGTATTGCACTCCTTTTGTCGAAATGTACTACATGTCATCGTTATGGATATGACAACATAAAATGCATTTTTTTGCATTGGTAAGGTAAAAGTTTTATATATGTTGCCCCCAAGGCCTAGCTCAAGTGGCAAAAGGTGGAGGATTTGTGGCTTAGGTCGCAGGTTCAAGCCCCACACCATGCAAAGCGAAGCCCGGTATTTAAGTGAGGAAGGGTAGAGGGGCGGGCCCATTATCCACTGAGTTTAGAAGGCTGTGATTGGTCCAAAAGGCGGGGTCACTGACGGATTTCTCGGTTATCAAAAAAAAAAAAAAAGTATGTATCATCATTAAGCTTATGCTGACAAATACAACAGAGTACATCAAAAGAAGATTTTATACATTGTGTAGAGAACTAATGAGGTCAATCATGGCCTCCACATCACAAGTTGATGTACAATTTTGGAGTTACTCTCTCCAAATAACCCACCAAATTGTTGTTGGGATTGCATTCCAAACCCGTGAACGGTGAATGTATGCCCCTCAGCCCCTTTTGTGCCAACTTTGTAAAAGTTTCAGTGCAACTCTAAGCATTGTCCATTTTAGGCCCAAAATGTTAAAAAAATATGTCCCACAATTGTGCAATATTTTGGCAATACTGAAATAGATGGTTTGTGTCATCTGGTTGTTCTTCAAATAGGGAGCATCTGTTGCAAATATATGGGCATCTTCTTTAGAAATTACTCTGTGAAAGATGCATTTTTGCCTACTAACCAAGTGAAGAGCTGAACTTTTTAAGGAGCAAAACATTTCCATTTTTTTTCCAAGGCCAAACTGATGTTGCATTCTGTGAATTCAATAACAATGTGTAGCATGATTTGACTGTAAAGATACCATCTTTCTTGCCCTTTCAACAAATGGTGTCTTTCTTGTCTGAACTTGTGGAATGGTTCCTAGTAGTTGTCCTCTCTAATTCTCAGTCATTGCAATTCCTCCCGAAAACAATATTCTAGCCATGATTAGAGTAGTATTGATACAGAAGCACTCTGGTTGGCAACCAGCGTATAAAGAACAGGGAAGTCCAACTTGTGAGGGTGTGTCACAATTAAGTGTCATGCCAAATGCTAATCCTCCTACCATCACCAACTTTGAAGTATGTTTTGCTCTCAAGTCATCCCAGAATGTCATGATACTTTTCCAAACAGATTGCCCATAAGAGAAATTAGGTGCCTTTATTATCCTTGGTTCACATATCCTATTTGGTTTCAATGACCTTTATTGCATCTTCCTCTCGCGTGAGTCTCCAAAGCCATTTGTTCAGGGGATTGTCATTATGTGTTTGCAAGTCCCTTACCCCAAGTCTTCCAGAAATTTGTCTTCCAAAACCGATCTCCACTTGACTAGATTGAAGGTTTTGTTTCTCTATTTCATTGCCAATGAGAATCTGGAGTTCTTGTCGATTCTTTTCGTCACTGAAGTAGGTGTAGGAAATATGGACATAGTGTAGGTAGGAAGTCAATACACTATTTATTAAAACTTAACTTTCCTCTTGTAGAGAGATTCTTTTCCAATTTGACAACCCTTTTCACTTTTTTTTCTATAATGACATTCCATATGGAGACAAATTGTGTTTATATCCCAATGGTAGTCCCAAATATGTGTAGTGACCCGATGTTACACCAAAGAATATTAGCCAACTGCTGGAGGTTCTGGACTCAATTTACGGGAAATAGCCATTTTTTTGCAAGTTTATATGAATGGCTATGACAACCTCAAAAGCCTGAGGTATAGTGTATATTCAAGTTGGATCACACAAGATTAAAGTATCATCCGCATAAACAATGTGTTGAGATGGCAAGCCTTTCCTGGTATCTTGTCCATGCTGAGAAACCTCTAATCCAACTCTGTTCCATTGCAAATTGAAGCAAGGTGCTTACACCTCCTTCTGTACTTATGAAAGGGAAAGGGGAAAGAGGATTCCCTTACCTTATTTCCCTGTGTACCTGAAAGAAAATCCCTTGCAGGACAATTTATCACCCTGACATCCTGGCCTTTATGAATGCCATTTGAGAGTTGCCAACAAATTTATCAATGACTTTCTTCCATTTTTCCGACAGTAGCTTGGATACAATCTTTTAAAAGCTACCCATCAAACTAATATGTATGTGTTCTCTTTACTTCTTCGGCTCGCCGCTTGGAACATTTTCCAAATTGGCATGTCTAATAGAAATGGTGTATTACCTTCATCAAGTTTGTTCTGACTTCTGATAACATTCTACCATATTTTGTAGAATCCAATGTGAAATCTTCTGGACCTAATATTTTCATCACTTGTGTACTGCTGAATGACTCCTAAAACTGTCTTCCTCAAATTTCCTTTGCAACCACTCATTCCCTCTGGAAAGTTAACCAAAAATGTCTGACATATTGTTCTGTCTTTGAGTAGAAATATTCAAAAAAGTTAGGAATTCACCATGGAACATTTTGTTTGTCTTAAACTACTTCCTTGTTCACCGTAAGCTGTTAATATGATTATAGCGCCTGGGTGCATTGGGCTATTTTATGGGAAAAAACTAGTGTTATTTCTCATTCATGAGCCAAATACATCTAGATTTTTGCCTCAACGAAATCTCGTTTACTTTGAAACACGCTTCTCACGACCCCAATTCTGACACCTAGGTTGTGACAAGGCACCCAACAAGACACTACCCTTGCAAGGTCGTGGCGAAATGCCCACAAACCATAACCCTTGCCAGGCAAACCCTCTATGCCAA
Source organism: Solanum piurae (assembly GCA_029582685.1). Lineage (NCBI taxonomy): Eukaryota > Viridiplantae > Streptophyta > Magnoliopsida > Solanales > Solanaceae > Solanum > Solanum piurae. The sequence goes on from JAJOOO010029023.1 coordinate 11,711, forward strand.
TGCTTACAATGGCAAAATAAATAAGACAAGATATACCACAATAGTTTGATATAATATAAATGTGGAAACGAAGACAATATCGAATATAGTGTATAACCCATAATATCTAAGTACAAGGTACACGATGTAGCTTGAAAGTAAAAATAATATTGAATAATGAGTGATGATGATTGAAAAGGGCTTCCACGAACTAGTGGCGACTCACCTTAGCTGGATTTGTTTGCAATAGAATGAATATCACGGGTCGACCTATGGACCACCCTCAACAGGGACCTATGCAAAAATAACAAGTGCGAGGCGAGAGACCCAACAAGTTTGTAGATTCACTTCCTCAGTCACCCGTAAGACAAGACTTTGGAAAACTACTAATAGTGCATAAATAGCAATCAAGGCATAACATGTATAAAATCATATAAAAGTATGCAAGAATAGAGATCATGAACATAATCACATGGGATAATCATGATCCTACTTAATACTACTAAATTACTAAAGCTGATAGAACTGCTTATGAATCGCTATGATATGTAGGTTGCCTCTCTGACCCGCCTGATGGCGGTGCATCAACCACATGCCTTACCTATCTTCGATGTGTTAGTGCATGTCTCCTTTGCCTGGCGTGGTGCATCAACCACACGTCTTACTCGGTACTGCTCAATCTACTAGCTAGCCTTGTGATATCACTGTGCCCAAGTTGTGTGTGATACTACCTGTGTGATAATGCATGCTAAACAGCTAACAAATATCACATAGAGTTAATTAATTGCTGAAAGTATCAACAATACATATACATATGTTAGGAGCCTCGCGGTCTATGCTTTTTTACTTTAGAATTGACTAACCTAATTCATGTTCTCCCCGCACATGAACTAGATAATTTAAATTATGCATAAGTAACACATGTTTCTAATGAAAAACAAGCAAACTAAGAGTTAAAGTCTCGCTTGCCTCAAATACCACAACTTTACTTCATTTGAATCGCCCAAATCCACTCAAATGAACTCTGATGACCTCAATCTATTCAAAAATATGAATGCCAAGTCCAAATTAGTCTTGGAGAACTTGTCTCATAATTTTGGGATGTCCTTTGGTCAAAGTCAACTCTTGGTCAATTCAAACTTACCCCTTGGATCAATCGGTCGAAGTTCAAAATAAATTACATGGACGCGTTACCCATTAGCTAAGGAAACCAAATATGTATCAAAATCCAATCTTGATCCAATATACTTGGTCAAATCAATGAAATTGTCATTGGGAACTTAGGTGTCATTTCATAGCTTGCTAGAGTTATGCAAGTAGTAGTACTGTTGGGATTAGTTTTGAGTGAATCTATGTATTATTTTATGCATGTATTAATTATGCAAGGATTAATTATACTTGTATTAGTTATTCCATCTTCTATTCTGCATAAAATAATACATAAATTCCTAGTTATGCGGGTTGCTAAATTGTCGACCAAACGTCATATTAATTTTAGGGATAGTTCAAATATATACAATAAGTAATTAGTTTACAATAAATATAGCCATGTTTTATTTGCATAAAAAATTGCCAAAAGTCATAGAAAGTATACATTAACTATACAATGTAGCTTGCTAAAAGTCATAGAAAGTATATATTGATTATACAATATAGCTTACCTATACATTATGATACACTCAAAAAGCTGAATATAACTTAACTATACATGAAATATACACTGACTATTCAATCTTGATCAACTCAAAATCACCTCTAAACAGTCCTAAATTTTAGATATGAAATTCTCTCGATGTTTTGAGCTTCTTCATATAAAATTTGCTCGAAACGATTAACGTTTGCGGTACATCGAATTTTTTTAAGAAAAAGGGAAGGACGAAGAAGAAGAAGAGGGGAGGATGAAGATGCAAAAGCAGGAGGAGGACAAAGAAGCACAGAAGCAACATGGAGGATAAAGAAGAAACAGAGGTCATTGCATGACCATTTTTTGGGGAAAAAAGACCGAATGGCAATTTCAGTAATAAAGGGTTCATTTTTTAAGCGGACTATATTTTGTGTAAGAAATTTAACTGAATGGACATTTTGTTTAATTTGCCCTTAATTTTATACATGGATAACTTGTTTCCTATCTACATACCAAACATCGTATAAGTTATATGAAAATTAATATATGGACAACTTGTTTTTTATCCAGCTACCAAATGACCCCTTAGGGTTAAAACCCATCCTAGAACACTTGAACTCCTTAGTTTCAATCTTAGAATTCACGGTTAATCATATAAATAGTTCAAATAAGGTTTTGAACTTGTTACCTCAAAGTTCCCTGATGATCCCACTTAAAAAGGATGTAATCCCGGAGCTTCAATTATTGAAAATAGTAAACGTAAATATTTAGGTGTCTAGATTCACATGTCTTTTAATTATCCTAGGTGCATGGTCATTTGTATAATCTAGGTGACTTTTGTGGTACCGATGTGGCTAGATTCAAGTGTGTGAAAGCACTTAATAGGTGGGAGTTTAGAAGACTATTCATATATAAGCCCTCTTTGTAATAATATTATGTAAGAGCGGAGTTTTTAAAATGATATGAAATGAGCTTAATGAATATCTCCCTATTCCATCCTTTTTGTGTGCTATGATATAATCAAGGGCCTGCCTAACATTTCAACCAGTGGTATTAGGGCATTGATTTGATCCTGAAACATATGAAGGCAAAAATTTGGCAATCTCCATTGCGGGTGTTTCCTGGGTTTGAGGATCTTCATAGAGCAGTAGAGGCCAGCTATTTGCAAAAGAATAGTGAATCCTCTGCGTTTGTTAAGAGAAGAACAACTCGGCGAGGAGGTGTAAGTCTTGAAGGACTTCACAAGACAGACAGAGAAGACAAGAGAAGTCTTTCATGATATTCTATTTGCAACATAGCCATAAGTTGGAAGAAATTGGAGAATGGATTGCATGCAACTGTTTAGTTTAATCCAATTTTGAGGGAATTGCTGGAAAGTTCCTACAATTTATGAATGAAGAAAGTTAAAACCCATGTCACTAACTTAGTTTTTGTAAGGATTGTGTTTGAAGACAAATTTGGAATCTATACACAAAGAGGATGCTTACCTACTTATTACATGGCCTTGCACCCAATGCCAAGTGAGGTTATAGAATAGATTGACAAGATAAGAAAGGACTTCCTCTGGAAAGGCAACAACAGGGAGAAACACAAATTTCATCTCATCGAATGGGAGAAGGTCACACAACCAAAATACCAAGGAGGTCTTGGCATTAAGAACCTTGCAATCCACAACAAAAGTATGATGATGAAGTGGCTTTGGAGATACAACTTGGAAGACGCAGGGCTCTGGAGAGAGGTCATCATAGCTAAGCATGGAAGGCTGAATCAATGGTGCACAAATATTACTACACTTCCTTACGGAGTGGGACTGTGGAAGAGTATTAGGATGTTGTGGGACACATTTGATCAAAACGCTTACTTTGAATTGGGCAATGGTTTACTCCTAAAATTTTGGACAGACAAATGGCTTGGAAATAACACTCTTCAGGAGGATTTCCCAGATCTGCTTAGAATTGCTCAAGATCCCAATTTTGTTATTACTACTAATAGAGAAGGGATCAATTGGGATCTGAGATTTAGAAGGAATATGCATGATTGGGAAGTGAATGATCTGGTAGACCTTTTTGCTAGACTACAACACTGTCACATTAATCTCCAGGAAGCTGATAAGCTCAAATGGGGACACCAGAAAGGAGTTTATACAGTCAAGGAAGGGTATCAACAGTTGTGCTCTAGAAACCCCGTGATAGATAACTGGCCATGGAAACTCATTTGGAGGACCAAGCTACCACCTAAGGTAGTTTTTTTACCTGGACAGCTCTATATGAATTATGAGGCATGTCTCACCCAAGACAACATAAAGAAAAGAAAAATCCAGTTCCCAAACAGATGTTATATGTGCAAAAAAGAGATTGAAACCCCCAAACACCTTCTTCATTGTGAGGTGGCCTCAGAATTATGGAGCATGTTTTTTTGTCTCTTTGGCATCAATTGGACCACACCCCTCACAGTTAAGGATATGCATATGAGAGTTGGAGCCTATGGAAAGTTGACAAAGCCATCAAGAAGATCTGGATTATGATAGGTAGTCAATTGCTTTAGGCATTTTGAAGACTAGATGCATTGCAAATTTGTTTAGTTCGTCCAACTTGTATCCTGCTGTTAATGCAGAACAACTTCAGGATTTTACTAACTCATTAGCTCTGGGTTAGATAGTTCGTATAGTTAGCCAGAGATTTTTTTGTAAGCTCAAATGCCATATCTTGTAAATTTGGCATCTTCTTGATGTTGTTATTAATACCTCTTATCTTATCAAAAAAAAAAAAAGAGGATGCTGAAAATGAAGCTGTAATTGTCAAGAAAGATTGAAGAATTTGAGAAGAAATTGAAGTTCGAAAATAGTAAACCTAAATGTTTGAGTGTCTAGATTATGTCTTTTAGTTATCCTAGGTGCATGATGATTTTGTATTATCTAGGTGACTTATGGTATCAATATGGTTAGATTCAAGTGTGTGTGAAAGTAGTTAATTGGTGCGACTCTAGAAGACTCTAGTAGCACCTATATAAGCCCCCTTTGCAATGATATTATGTAAGAGAGGTTTTTCTAATGATATGAAGGAAGTACACTCAATAAAATTGAAATGGAAGTAGTACACACACATATATGCTTCTGTGTGTGTGTATAAAGGGAAATCCAACTTTAGTTTTTGCAAACTTTATGTTGGATGATAATTATTGTGTGACCAACTACAATGTCAAACCTCCATTAGTATTTGGATGTTATTTTTGGTTCTATTTACGAGACAAATCTTTCTTTGATTCGCATTTCCAATTCATTGGCCCATATCCTTCTATTGGTGGTTGGCAAGGGGCATAATTTGTGTCCTGCAAAGGTGGGACTTTTTTCTGCAAGACCACAGCATGTAATGTCATGAAGAGCTGATTTGAGGAGTTTTGAAACTTATGGAGAATATCACATATTTGCTAGGGATGTTATGGTTTAGCATCGGTATGATTTCCTTTTGGGAGAATAGGACCAAGCTTTTCCACAATAAATCACTATCTACCTCCTCTTGTGACCTTGAGGCACCCGACTTTGTTTAGTAACTTAATGATACAACTTGGCCAATATTGCTGTTGGTTTCTGTAAAAATACTATCTCCAAGATTGACCTTGAAATGGCATCTTATAGGAGACTGTGATATATTAGTGACTTGTCTCCTCCCTCCTCACCAAAGAAAAAAAAAAGGAGAGAAGAGAATTTGACATGTCTCCTCATAATGGGTTCCCCTCTCTTATGCAAAGCCCTAATTAGGTGGGGAGCCTTATGTCCACCGTCTTTAATTTCCATTATTGATAGAAGTACAGAAATATACAATTGAGGGTACCTGAGTAGTAGTCAAAACCTCGTTATTTTTTTTCTTTCTTTTGTCATTACATTGGGTTTGTGATTCAGAGGTGAGTTTTGTTTGTTAATTCTAGAATGAAATTTATAATTTTCTGCTACTCAGTTATATCAAGGTAATGCTCAAAACATAATGCTAGTTTTGTGCTGACGTAATTCTTTCTTCTTTATCAGGTGGCGAGACAGATCTCTGTTCATATTGAACCTGAACATTTAGTTCTGGATACACCTTTGCATGTGATGGGTGAGTTTGAAGTACCACTGCGGATGCCGAGGTCCATTCCTTTGCCAGAAGGTAAAGTCCAATGGGTTCTGCAAGTTAAAATTAGGGGTAAATGAAGAGAACACTTTCAAGAACATCCATAATACAGAGTAGTAGTGACATAAATTAAATGATCACTTGTTTCGAATGTGATGATGGCCTAAATTTATCGTTCATCTGTAGTTTTAGCATTTCTTTTTCTCGTCTTTTGGCAGAAAATGAAGCATTTTATCCAGCTATTTAGATTTTTGGATTAACCTGCTGGAAATTTTTGGTGGATGATGACTTAGTTGGGACTGTTTGCCCTTTCATTTCGTGTATCTGTTCTCTGCAGGCTACAACTTTGATCAGTATAATTGTAGCTCATATGTGGATTAATTGGGAAAGTTGCAATTTGGCCCTTCGCCGATAATAATTACAATTGCCAGTCAAAAATACATAAAATATACACTAGTTATGTATAAGATACGTATATTATATGCACATAATACATTAATATACAATTTTCTGCAATTAGTTTGGTGGTTGTCTATGTAGTGTAAAAATCCCTTTAATTAATTTTTAAAGCATGCTAAATGCATAGGAGTTATCATCATTGTCTTATGTAATGTGATTTTCTTGCAAATTTTGATTTTCCAAAGTAGCCCAGCAGTTGTCTTCTCATCTTTGGAACACAATTATGTGTTAGTAACCATAGTTGGAGTTGGAATGTTTTTTCCCTTTCGATTTGAATTACATATACCAACAGTGTAAAGTAATTGTTCTATTGTATCAATGTAATTTTATACATGACAGCCACTCGGATACCAAATTTATTAGGTTATCAATTAATGTCTTTATCATTAATAATTATAGGTTAAGTGTCAAAAGCATTCATAATTATCTTCTTATTTTGTGTTTCAAACTTAAACTATTGGGAGTGAAAAACACACACAAACTATCACTCATTGGTTTGAGAAACATACCTCAATGATTATTTTTTTTGGTAAGTAAATTACTTTATTACCAAAGAGACGTTTCAAAACAATACACAAAACTGACAAATAAAGCCACCGGTGGACAAATTCCCAAGGTTGACATTCTACTAGTTCCTTACAAACACCTTTCCTACACTTACATCAACCAAGTCTACATTTTACGTTTCTTAAGAATAGAAGTTCAATTAAGCTATTTTTGTAGCCAAACTAGTCTTCATAGAGCCTCACACTTGCACGTTTTGAATGATCAACCTCGTAATTACCCCCTCATTCCTTTCCTTTTGGTTGAAGATCCTCTGGTTCCTCTCTTGCCAAATATAATACAAATTGTTTGCTAATGCCATTTTGTATACCACACCAGCTACACTATTTCCTTTATAATAAGCAATGCCCCATCTTTGTTCTTCCTCCCATCCTGTTGCATCCCTTAGAATCCCCTGCTAAGTCAATATTTTATTTCAGATCATAGCAGCAAAACAACATTTGAAAAATAGATGTTCCATATCCTCTCTTTCTGTGTGACATAAAGGACACATGACATCTTCCAGATATCCCCACTGTGCTAATCTAGTTCTTGTAAGTAATCTGCCATGTAACCCTATGAATAAGATAAAAATCTATCGGGGGGCTCCAACATTATTATAGACAAGCTTCCTCCATCTCACTTTCTCATATTCACCCCTGAGCCTTGTATAGACTTTCTGGATAGATAATTTTTCCATACGTACAATATCCTCCTCTTGGTATCCAACTGTTTCTAGATATTTTGTCGCCTTCAAGATTTTCTGCACGATCCACGATGCTTGTGAAACTATAGACCCCCATAGTGTATTTGTCCTCCCATAGTATGTGTGTATCCAATGCACCCAGATTTTATCCTTCTTTTTGCATACATTCCATAAAAGTTTGCATACTACAACCTTATTCCAAACTTGTACATACAAAATGTTTAGCCCATCAGTTGCTCTTGGTTGACAAAGCTTTTCCCATGCAATAAGTGTTTTCCTGGATATCTCTTTTCCCCCGTCCAGAGAAAACTTCGACACATAGCTTCAATATATGCTATCAGCTTTTTAGGAAAAATAAATATTTGTGACCAAAAACTCTGGATTTCAAATAAGACACTCTTAATCAGTTGTAGTCTACCAGAGTAAGCCAAGAACTTTGTAGTCCAAGATGCAATTCTACCTAACATTCTATCAAGTAAAGGCTGACATTGGAGAATAGATACGCGTTTGGTGCTCAAGGATACTCCCAGATATTTAAAAGGCGTTGATCCTTTTTGGAAGCCTAGCAAATTAATAATCTCCTGTTGGACACAATCCCTTATTCCTCCAAAATAGACAGAGCTTTTTTCAGCATTTGCCTCCAAACCTGAGGCATGAGAGAACTCATGGAACTTCTCAAAAAGCAATTTGATCGAGGGAACATCACATCTACAGAACATAAGTAAATCATCATCAAATCTTATTTGTACAAGGTTCACCTTTCCATACCTAGGATGATATTTAAAACACCTCTGATTCTTCAATCCTATTAGCAACCTTGTCAGATATTCCATTACGATCACAAACAAGAAAGGAGATAGAGGATCACCCTGTCTCAAGCCTTTTCGAGCTTGAAAGGGGGAAGCAGGCCTTCTATTAATTATAATGGAATAAGATACCGTTGTCACACAAGTCATAATCCATTCCACAAATCGATTTGGAAACTGCAGAGCCCTCAACATATGCTCCAAATAACACCACTCTACTGAATCATAGGCTTTTTTCATATCTACCTTCAACATACCTCAATGTTGGATGGACCAAATGTGTGTATACAAATTCTCATGCGTGTCTAACTCACAATTTCCGTCCACATGGCCTTTTTTTTGCCGACACATTTTCTTTTAACTAAGCCCGTTTGGCCATGCGATATGGAATCATGATATGGTGTCATAATATGGAATCATGATATGAAATTGAAGTTTTGTTTGGACATGCGATATGAATTTTTGTTGTTGTATATTTTCTCATAAACATAAGAATCACATAAGTTGTAAAACTATTAAAATAAGCCCAATTATTTATTCAATCTTACCAAATAAACAAAAATTTATAAAATGGCATAATAAATTATTACAAAACTATTTGTTCCCCACTTAAGCAATTGTTTCATCAAACATTAATTCAATAAAAAAATTGAACATAAATTGTAGTGAACTAGTCTTTAATATAATCCTCCCACACAATATGGACAATCTCCTCACGTTGAACTTGCATTTCTCGATCATCTGACCGAGAAGACGAACAACATTGTTACTTTGAGCCAATTGTTGGTCAATATCATCCGCAACTATATTTTCATGCTCATGGACCATAAATATTTCATCACTCCTCACAAATAATTATGTTACACTGCACAAGCTATGATAGTTTTCACTTGTGTGTGTCAATATCATAATGGTTTATGCCTTGTTTCAGTATTTTGAATCTATTTTTCCAAGCTCCAAAAGTCCTTGGGGTTATTTTAACAAAATATAAACTTGTGGATCAGTTTTTGTGTTTAAAAAATCTCAAATCATGATATGGAATTTCCATATAATTCCATATAATGGTTTTTGGAGAATATGAAATCATGAGATGGAATCAACGTAAAACTGCATGTCCAAACGCTGATTCCATCTCACGATAGCATATCATGATATGGTATCGCATGGCCAAACGCCTACTAAGTGTCAAAAACACATTTTAAAATATCTATTTTTTTATTTCATACCGTAAACTATTAGGAGTGCGAGAAACACATTTAAACTATCACTCATTAGTTTGAGAAACACATCTTAATGTTGACTGGACCTTGAATATTCGTCTATGTTTTTTTTTCTAACACATTTTTTAAAATATTTTTTATATTTTTCCAATCGATTTTTAAAGAATGAAGTTGTGTTTAAATTTAGGCCAAACACATATACAGACCCTCTAACTTGTCCACATTTTTTATTTTGGCACTTTATCTTAGCCTTATTCCATTTTAACCCTTAAACTCCATTTTTTATGTACCATTTTAACACGAAATACTATTTTTATGTTTTATTTATTTTTATATATATTCTTCAATTGCAACTTCTTATTTTAAATCGACATGTGTCAGTTAATTTTAGTTAAAAAATTAAAAATTAACAAAAAATAATTCTTTTTAAAAAATAATTTTTTTTAAGAGTGCATTGTATTTTTGTGTGAAAAATAACCGACAAAATTGTGTTGGTTTTCTTTCTTTAAAATCACCGACAACCTAACAAAGTCAGTCGAGTTTTGACATTGTTTAGTAGTGTTATTAGCAATGAACAAGAGTCTTTTTTTAGTAGTGTTATTAACAAAGTCAGTCGAATCTTTTTGAAGATGAGTTTTTTTATTCGTATTGATTTATATTAAATATTAAAAGTGAGTATTTGTGTTAAATTTAGATAGCCTAGATGATAAGAAAAAATAAATAAGTAGTGTTATTTAATTTAATTGAATGTTTAAGAAAGAACTTTCGTCAATTTATTTTCATGCAAAAATACAGAGAAATATCAAAAAATAATATTATTGTTTGAAATTTTTTATGTTTGTTCGCGAATGTTTAATTTTTTTAATTAACATGCACACGTCTATTTTTTAAAAATAAGAAATTGCAATTGAAGAACATAAATAAAAACAAATCATAAAAATTAGTATAAGTGTTTAAATGGTACAGAAAAAATGGAGTTCAAGGGTTAAAATGAAACAAGGTTAAGTTGGAGTGCCAAAAAAAAAATGAGGGCAAATTTAAGGGATTGTGTATGTGTTTGGCCTTAAATTTATATATTCAGGTGGAACTATTACATGTGTTGTCATTTTGTATCACGGTTGAATTATTTTCCATGCGGCAATCCATGTGGCAATTTTTATTTTAAAAAGAGAGAGTGTAACACACACTATCACATATTATTTGAGTTGTGTTTCTCAAATTTATGAGTAATAGTTTAGGTGTATTTTTCACACTTCGAATAGTTTAGGTGTGAAACTTAAAAATGCGAATAATTTAGGAGTGTTTTTAGCACTTCACTCATATTTATAATTATTAATATGTAATTATCTTGTAAATAATCTACCCAAAAACTATAACTATTACGTCTTAGTCCAAACAAAATAGGTCTGACAATATTAAGGCCATCTAGACGAGTATTTATCGAAGGTATCTTAATCATATACTGTAATCTTCAACCAATGTATGCAATCATTGTCAATTTTCAGCTGAATGCCTCTCAAAGTGAGAGAGTCTTTCCATTATATAGAGAAAATAAAGATTACACATCCCTAAAGATCCGCCATTCCTATCCCTAAAGATCAGCTATTCTATCTCTACAAATCTGCCATTGAATCCCTCTAAATCTGCCTAGCTATCCCTCCAAATCAGCTATTCTATCACAATATTTATTCATATGATTCTACAACAAATATATATGATCATGCTAATTTATATCACTATATAATTACATTAATATATA
>JAJOOO010029024.1:0-20424 GCA_029582685.1 Solanum piurae
GTATGGCTTAGTTTTCACCCTCGCACCAATTGACATTAGACTATTAGAGAGCATCCACTAAATCTCTGTTGTTAATTCTTTTCTCATTTTTTACCTCCTTGGTCTGGCAAGTAGGAATGAGGCGAATTCTAACGTTTGCAATTGCTAAAAAGACTTTTAAACGAAAGAATTAACAATACATGCATAAACACTATTCAAGAATTACTTAATTATTATTCATACTTTGTTAATTGCTCATGGTTCCTACAACCCTAGTTGTGGATTTAGCTACTCATGCTTGAGAGTTCACAATTCATGTTTAAGAAGAAATAATTCATGAACTTACAATTAGAATAGAAGAAACCCAAAGATCCTCAATTGAATTGCAAAGTGAAAATCTTATAGAACGAGATCCGGAAATCAAATTGCTAAAGTTTGCAGGTTAATTCCCAAAACACAAAAATTAAGAGTTTACAATAATGTCTAACTCCTAAAAACGAAGTTTATAACTCCTATTTATAGAAAAAAAGTTCTAAATAAAAAGGAAACAAAATAAGGAAATAAGTTGTCTGGAACGCGACATCAATCAATGACTCGACCTACGGACCGTGGGTTGATCTACGGTCCATAGGTCCCCGTCCGTGGCTCCACACTTAGGATTTTTCATGAGGTACTAGAACTTCAACTCTCTGAATCCATCGACGGATGTGTAGGACGGCCCATGGGTCGACCAACGGTCTGTCAGTTGCTCCGTAGTTCCAAACTTAGTCAGAATTCCCTGAGGCTCCATCTACGCCTGCCCAACGATGGTCCATCACAGGACCTAGGGTCCGTGGATCACTTCCGTGGGTGGCTCCTTCTGCATAATTTCAGCTATCAACTCCATCAACTGCATTCCAAGCTTATTTCCTGCATACATAATACAAAACACATCATTTCTAATACAATATAGCCCTAGAGAGATACAACTTCTAAGTGAAATGCATCAAAAATACTGTAAACTCACGGTACATCAACACCCTCAACTTAAACTTGTTAGTTGTCCTCAAGCGACACACTACAACTCTAAACGACACTTGTTTAGAAGCAGACATACAAACTTAAGAAATCACATGTCCTTTTCAATCCACTCCATTTCCTTAGTGCAAACCTTTTTATTTTAGATTCAACAAGCTAACTCATGCGAATCAAAATATGACATAGATTGACCTACAGATATCAAAACATACACCGTTCACAATCACCAAGGTATCAATTCTCCAACAATGTAACTAGTGCCCTCACTTCAAAATAAATCCTTTTTTCACACACAATAGATAGGCTTTTCAAGTTATAGGATTCATTTAACACTCACGCTCAGAAGTGACTTCAAGTACATTTAGTGCTCAATACCGTAGGCATGCCCATATTTTCATTGCTTAGACTCTCCAAACAAGTTGCTAGGATCACTATAAGACTTTCTTAGCTTGTAACGTAGGCTCACGGTCAGGTATGATACATTTGGGTACTTTTTAGTGACTTTATGCCCTCCTTGACATTACATTGGCTTTTTACCTCTTTTCTCAACCTATTCTTGACATCCTTTTATTTTACTTTCTTTCCCTTGACTTTCTTCAATATAGATGCGACTTTTGACTTTATAGCTCTTGTTTTTCACTTTTTTCTTTTTCTTTACTTCTTTTAGCACTTTTATTTTTCATCATTTTGCATCTTTTGCACCAAATCACATATTTTTCTTTTCTAGTTTCTCTCTTCAACACAAAACTCATTTCATACACTTTTTCTTTCGGTTTCTTTTTTCATACCCACCCTCAACTTATGTGTTTACCATGAGTTGAGGTGCACAATATTCGATGTCGGACCAGGGCCAAGATCAAGGTAACTTTTTGAATTAGCCACCCTCAACTTAGGATTTTGGCCTAATTCAAGGTGCAAATGTCCAAGGAGGGACCGGGGCCAAAACATTAGTTTAGCGAAGGTGAGTTAGGTGAATTGAAAGAAGTGGTCTATATTACGATCAAACATTTGGATCAAAGGGAACATTTATTTCATTTGGTTGGATCATTTTAGGCTTGAGTGGACTCATTTGAACAAGGGCCTATGATCATTTCCCAACTTCTAGCCTAGAATATCTTAATAGGACCAACGGGGCAAGTTCTAGATTGGCACACACTGTATGAACATTCAAGCTTTTCTCCCACAGACTTCGCACATTGTTTCATTATCAGATTATTAGATTATCCAGTTCAAGTTTTAGCTTAAGTCATGAGGTTAAATTGGTTCTATATCATGTCATATTGAGGTCCAGCACATTCAACTTATCAAGCCTAAAGATTTAGCACATTTCAAACTTTTTGGACGGGAATCATATTTCATGCTTTTTATGCCATTATGCTTTCATTCTTCTACTTAATTCTACACATACATTCATACGCATGCCGGTTCAACAAAAATTAAAAATAGTCTCTTGGGGGAAAAGAACACATGCAAGAAAACTCCAAAAGAGGATTATGAGTTGGGTTACTCAGACTTCACCCTATCACTCACAATTCATTTAACCCACCCCTAACAAAATAAGGTGCAATTGTGCCCAATGCACAAAAATCAAAAGTAAAACATAAGGTGAATCATACCTGTGGTGCATATGCGCCGAAGACCTCTCAAGAAGCGGGTTGGTCCGGTTTACCGGAACCCACTGAATCAACACTGGAACGCCATCTGTAGCTCTCCCATCAAGTATCCCAGCACTCTCAGTAGTGCTCAAACTATCAGATGGGCCAACACCTATCTCTCTGGCCAGCTGTTGTCTTATCTCCTCATCGATTAACGATGTCCTCGTGGCCTCCTCCAACTGCTGGTGCTCCTTCTTCCTCAATCTCTGAACCTCAGCATAATCAGAAGTATGATCGGAGCGGTGGCCCTTCCCAACAACATGGGAAGAATCAGGTGGCGGCAAAGTATCACTGAATAAGGCATTTATTACCACCTCATCATCCGGTGTTGTAAGGGGAGACTATGGCTCAATCTTTGGAGGGGCTAGGAGTGCAGAAAGATCAGCACATAGGCTTGCAAACTCTTGCTTGAAAGTGGTCACATTAATAGGCGGGGCTGGCAGCCTCTCCAAGACTCTATTCTCAATGGCATCCATGTGCTTATGATCGGCCTGAACCTTCTGATCCATCATCTGCGCCATCCTCACCATCCTCGCCTCGGACTCCGTGATACAACCCTGTATACATGGCTTCATATACTTAAGCAGAGTGGCTATCTATTCCTCCAACTTCTGGACTCGGGCAATAGGGATGTCAGTGGACCCTGAAGAGGGAGTGGCTCGGGATGAGCTAGGGGCCTAACTGGCGGCTGGAGACGGTGGAGCCTGAGTGTCTGCTGTAGTTGTCGGAATGGTAGAGTCATCAGCCTGCATCTTCTCAACATCGGCCGCAAGATCAACACCCAGAGGTGGCACCACAACCTGTGGCTCTCTCCGCAATGCATCGAGGTTGGAATCTTCCCGAATGAGGTCAATGTCTAAAGTCTTGGTCGCAGTAAGAAATCGATCACAATGCCACACGGGGACAAAAGCATCCCTACATAACTAGAAGATGAGGCATGGGAATGGCAGGTTGGTGGTGGCCTTGAAGGCCTTCTCATGAATCTCCGCAATCAGGCTGCCGGTAAAGTCAACCTCCAAACGTGCTAGAAGGGTTGCATTCATCACGACCCGATCCCATGTTACCACATTATCTGCCTGAGTCGGGGACAGTCGATTTTGGATGAGCAACTCAAAGAACTCTGCCACTAAGCTTAGTGTAGCCTTCTTGATACCCAGGATAGGAGTTTGAACCCGCTCAACGCGCTCTCCATCCATAGCAATATGTCATGCCAGCAATCTTACAAGGGATTCCCTCTGCTCGGCATTCCTCTGAAATGCCCTGCTTTGAATGATCCCCATTATCTAGTCGAACTCTATTGTATTGATGGGAAAAGTGTGGTCTGGGCTATAGATGAACTTGCGAAAGGTGACCTCTGATATGTCAATTGTGAAACCTAGCACTAGTGTGGCCTCAAGTAGAGGCTGAGTTGCGGGTTTGGCTTGTTTGCTGACGGAATTCCTAACAGTGGCAACACACGAGGTATAAAACTCCCAGACTATCTCCTCGTTATATGTCTGTGGGCTTTATGCATCCACTCATATCTGTGTCGGTAGAAGAGCTCCTCGATGACTGGTGCTGTGTGGAGGCTACCTGTATGAACCTGACACTCCTTAGTGACTAGTATGGCCATCTTATCGTGCTCATTCAACATGCGAGCATCGGTGTATATTTGATATTGACCCTCCACGCACCACCTATCTTGATCCGTAGCGACCTGTGCAGGCTCAGAACTAGGAGGCACTAGAATATCTCTTGTGTTATCATCCTAGGAGGAAGAGGTGGTGCTGCCACTAAAGTTGGAGCCGGACTATGATTCTGAGCCAGCCTGTGATACGATCGGTGTGGCCCCCTCCTCAAACTGGGGGTCAATGACCTCGTCGGAGCTCACCTACTAGGCTTTGTTTCGAGTAGTACGGGGAGCAGTATGGGAGTTCGTGATGCCTGGAGGAATGTACTCCTCATCATCCTTATCGATCAGATATAGAGAAACAGCTACGGATTTGGACTTGCCCTTTGTGGCGTAGGTGGGAGCTTTCTTAGGAGCCATGGTACCTGTGGAAGATTAGTTAGTCCTAAAACAAGGCAATAAAACACATGGAAGGATTTTAGAACAAGAAACAGACCCCAACTAAAATTTAAAAAATTCTGGACAGTAGTTGAACTGTCGACCCACGGTGGGTACCTACGGTCCGTAGATGGAACGACGGTCCATGGGTCCCCTCCGTAGGTCAAAGTACCCAAAATTGGGTCTCTGATGTGGGAACAATGGATGTGAAGAATGGTCCGTCGATGGAACGATGGACCGTAGTCCACACCGTGGTTCTACACTTGGTCAAAAATTTTTGTGCAACAGACCCATAGACTCTGACCTATGGTCCATGCGTTGGAGTCGTGGGTCAGTTTTGTGCCAGGTTTCAAAACTTGACTCCCACTTCATCCCTTACATAAACAAACTTGTCCTATACATGCATTTCAACATATAATATGGTAGTTAATCATCCTTAGGGTTTTGTTGACACAAATTTCACATTTTAATAAACCGAAACATACGAACCCTAAGTCAAAACTTCCAATTTAGCCTATTAGTTGATTTAGTTAATTAAAATTTATGACACTCACATACCGTCATTCCAAGGTGTTTTCTAACTACAATTTAACATTTAAACACATGATTTACAACCCAAGGTCAAGTTCATTGTTGTGATTTCAAATTGAAACTATGAAATGTTCAAAGATTGGGAGAAATCAACTTACCTTACAAGTAATCAACAACGATGAGTGTGTGATCGACTGCAAAAACTCCTAAACCAAAGTGGACACCAAACTCAGACCTGTGGAATCGATTTAGGGAAGAAAATGGAGAAGGGAACTAATTTTGGGAGAGAAAAGGGAGTTATGGGAGATGGAAATTGATTTGGAGATCAGTAAGGAATGATTCTGTTGGTTATTAAAGGGAAAAAATGAGTATATGGAAGGTTAGAAATGGTTGGGAGGGAAATATGGAAGTGGGGGAAGTTTAAAAATGAAGACTTGTAATTTAAAAGGGAGTACGCGTCGGGTAATCAGAAACCCTAGGTTGGACCCACAAGAAGCTGCCGAAGGTCTGTGGGTCAACCTACGGACCATAGGTCACTCTGACACTTAGAAAAAATTACGAACCTACGTTGGATCTACGGACGCCATTCACGGTCCATGGATTGACCAACGGACCGTCGATGGAGTCCGTAGACCACTGCACAACTGTTTTTCTACAGATTTTGCCTTCCGTCCCTGCACACGTAGCAACCATTAGGACTTTCTTTTTACATTTTTTGGACACTTTTTAGACACGGACCCTATTTTATATCTAGCCAACACTAATACAAAAATAAAACACCTATCTAAAGAGCTACCAAAAATCAAAATAAAAGACGAAGACTCCTAAATCAGAAAGAAAAACCTATAGTTGGCTAGATTGTACATCTTGGGTTGCCTCCCAAGTAGCACTTGATTTAACGCCGTGGCACGATGCACACACCTTGATTACTCAGACTTCATCAAGGTGACATGCCTCTATCAATGCATTGACACTCTCAGAATCCCCCAAGGGGATACACTTGGGTAAGTCTGAATGATCCGGTCCACTAGGACTTAAATTTGCCAAGAAACCAGCACAACCTTGAGTTAAACAACAACACCAGATCACTAGGAGCTAGTTTGCGCTTTTCTAACTTTTGATATTGGTGCTTTTTCTCTTTGAACAGGGATGCAACTAATTTCTCCTTACTAAACAATTCAGCACCTTGTCCCACAATGTTACTCACCACTGCGACCTATTCACTCTCCTGCTTTATAGACCTACTGATGTTTAAGGTCACCACCTCCTTATTCTTCCCTCTCTCCATATCAACTAAGGCGTGCCCAGTAGCAAGGAATGGTCTCCCTAAGATGATGGAAACCTCAAAGTCAACCTCGCAATAAAGTATCACAAAGTCCGCAGGAAAAATAAATGGCCCCACTCTCACAAACACATCTTGAAGCACTGCAGTGGTCTTCTTCACAGTTCTATCAGCCATAAGTAAATGCATTGCAGTTGATTTTGAATCCCCTAAACCCAACTTCTTTTAAATCGACAATGGCATCAAATTAATGGTGGCACCCAGATCACACAAGGCCTTTGCAAAGTGCATCTTACCGATGGTGCAAGGAATAGTGAAAGCTCCAGGATCTTCTTTATTTTGCACCAGTGACCTCATGGATATGGCACTACAATGTTGCAACCTCTCATCACTCTCAAAACTAACTGCCCTCTTTTTGGTTACCAAGTCCTTCATGAATTTTGCATACCCAGGCATTTGCTCTGAAGCTTCTATCAATGGGACATTGATGGAAAGTTGTTTCAACATAGTCATGAACTTACAGTATTTTCCTTCTTCACTCTTCTGCACTAACCTCTGTGGAAAAGAAGGTGGAGGTCTAGGCATGGGAACAACCTTCTGAGTCAACTCGGCCTCATTTTCTTCTGCATCTTTTGTCTCTCCAGTAACCTCAACCTCATCCTCATCTGTTTCTACCACTTTTTCCACATCAGATGGCATGGAGGGATCAATAGTCTTCTTTCCTCCATGAGTCGTGATTGCCATACAATGCCCATCTTTTTTTGGATTCAGAATGGTGTTGTGGGGAGTGTGCTCAGTTGGCATGTATTCAGAGTCGCAGACAATTGACTAAACTGCTGCTCAAGTTACTTTATCGATACTACATGGGAATCAACTTTCTAACCAATCCTGGACAACTCAATGCGCATCTCTTTCACATTCTGATCAGTAGCATAAAACCTCTTCATCATATCCTCAACGCGTGGCATACTGCCCCCAACTTCTCTATTACCACTTTCCCTATTCCCAGGTGGAACATAGGGCCCAACTCTCTCATTCCTGTTACCATAGTTGTTCCGGTTGTAGTTGTTATCAGGATTGTAGTTCCCATCCCGGACATAGTTTCCTTCTCGATTATAGTTTCCATAGTTCCGACCTTGGTTTCCTTGACCTTGGCGCCAATTTTCTGAGTTGGAACCTTGGGCGTTGGTGTGGAAACCCCCCGTTTGATCATTTACCAAATATATATCTTCCTCATAGTAGCATTCCTCAAATGGTGGTAGTGGAGTTCTAGTTAGGTACTTTATCGCATTCACCTTGTCCTCATCTAAGCCATTTCCTCACGAATGTCATCACTAGATTGATCTGGTGCGGCTTGAACAACGAATGTGCTTCATCCAGTATTAGCTTTTCTAGTGCTCCATAACTTATTATTCTGGGAAATCTTCTCCAAATTTTCAACAATCTCCTCAATAGTGCACTCACCATAGGATCCTTCAGCGATAGTATCTAGCACATCCTTTCCATTGTCATCCTGCTCTCTGTAGAAATACTCCTTCAATGACTTGTCATCTATGCGGTGATTCAGAACATTTCAGATGAACGTAATGAACCTATCTCAAGAACAGCTCACAAACTTTCCAGGTAGTGCCATGAAATTATTCAACTTGTCCTTGTAGTTAAGCTTCTTAGACATTGGGAAATACTTACCATGAACACTCGATGCAATTGGTCCCATGTATGGATTGAATTATAGGAAAGCTCAACAAACCACACCGCAACATCACCGGTCAATGATAGAGGGAAGACTCTCAAACCTATGACATCCATATCCAACTCCGGTCTCCCCACACAACTCTTACATACACTTCTCAATTTAGCCGTGTGACCATGTGGATCTTCCAAAGCTAGGCCAGAAAACAACCCTCTCTATGTAAGCATCTGCATAAGACTACTGGTTACCACAAATGTATGCCCTAGAGGTAGAGGAGGAAGAACAATGGTCCCTTCTGATTCAGTTGTATTAAAGTCAACCCTACAGTTATCATGAAACCTTGGTTCTGGCGGATTTTGTACCCTCAATGCATCTTCGAGTAGATTATCACAACGAACCTGCGCATTCACATTAACAACCCTAGAAGGATGCAATTCATCTCCGTCCTTATTACCCTGGTTGATTGGATTGTTGATTACCCCTTGATTATTCATTTTTCTCAAAGCTTTGCTCAACTCTGGATCATAGGGGGTCAATGGTTCGCCTCGACTCCGTGTACTTGGCATACACTAGAGTATAAACCTGTAGAACACAAAAATAAAAGAAAAAGTAAAATCAAGAAATACTTGACTAAAGTTCAATAATGTAGTTAAACTTAATCTAAAAGCCAAATTCCCCACCAGCGGCGCCAAAATTTGATACGCACAAATTACACCTCCCTAAAGAAGCATAAACGATCATTATCAAGTAAAGAACCTAACTTGTAGGTTGGTGTCATAACCCGAGTCTATGCCCCGGATGCGACACGGTGTACTAGACCCCGAAGGGGTCTTATACAAGCCTCATAGCATACATTCATCGCATAGGTAATAAAAATAATGCGCGGAATTAAAACTTTTCTTAATAAAACCAACACTTAAAAACTCATTTATAAAGCAGCGAAATACTAAAGTCTCACATGGCCATCTTAGACAACACTTTAAATAAGATAGGGTCATTGCCCGTTACAAATGAAGTGTTAAATATAGTCTTAAAACATAAAGGAACTAGAAACATTAAAAGTCTTTGTCCTCGATCTATGAGGACATACCAAAAGATGTCTTGGAAGAATTATAGTACAAGATCAAACTTGAGAGATAATCAATTACCGCAACCTACACTGGTAGTAAAAATAAGAGAATATGGGTTACCACAAAGAAATGTACTAACTATGATGACCATGCAAAAACATGCTTTAAAAGGGACATTTTTGGTTGCAAGTCATGCTTTATGACATTTTAGTAAAACTTCATCAACATTTATAAAACATACATAATATAAGTCACAACCAACATACAATTCACATTCTTCCCACATTAAGACAAAATCACATATATATACCTTTACATTTACCTTTAGCCTCCACCTCAAGTAACCCTCATGCTATACCTTGTGCAATGTATGGATAGCGTCCCATACCACCATCCACACCAACGTACCACACCAAGGCCACCAAAAGTGAACTTACAATTCATCCGTTGCACCTTTTCACCCTTTAAACAATAAAGCATAAAAGAAACATAAACAATCGCATGAATAACATTATCACATTAAGACCCACATCTAAGACAAATCTAAGTCATACTTGTGTACTGTGCAAGGAGCATCCCATACTACTACTTACACTAAGTACTCATTTGAAGTCACCATAGACAAGGCACATTCACTTATAATAGTAAAGACAAGGAAGTAACTCATAATACAATCCAAGTATATCATGCATCATTTACATCAAAGCATATAAGACACAACATTCTTCATTAGCCTAACTTCAAGAGACCATTCATTCATTAACATTAGAAGGACCACACCATGACCTATCTCAAATGCCTACTTGTGCAATGCATAGATGGCCTCCCATTCCCCCACCCACACTAAGTACTACATCCTTAAGAAGCCATAGTTCATTAATATTATTTATGGAGGTAAGCCTTAACCGACATAGACCATGTGAGCTTATCATGGAATCCCGGTGTCACCCTTATCGGATAAAAGGATTCCTATTTGCCAAAGGTAGGACCATCATGTGTTTAGCCTTAAGTGGATCCACTAGCTAGACCTATGTGTGAACATAGTTTAAGGGATAGGGATATTTCTAACTAGATGCCCCGCCTAGACTCAAATGAGCATCCATCTCAAGAGTTTGCTACTAGTTACCCCGCCTCAGCTCAGATGAACACCCATCCCAATCCATATCCACTCGGTGCTTGGCTTTATTCCTCATGGAGTACATTGCATTATTTGCATTAGTTTAGTATGGGGTAAGGGTTTACTACTAGATGCCCTGCCTCAACTCAGATGAGCATCCATCCCGCACCCAACATTCATTCATTCATTGGAAAGCTCATAGATTCAAAGATGAGAATAGCATTTCACCTAACAATCCCATTACCATTCATTAGTGTAAGAGTGAGAATATCATTTCAATCAACGCATCATTATAATTCATTAAAGTACAGTTAAGGATAGCCTTTCAAATAGTACTCAACATTCATCAACATTATAATAGAGTTCATTCATTCATTCATTCATGTGTGTGTGTATGTGAGAATAGCCTTTCACATAATCACCATCATCCACAAGTGTTAATAGAGAGATAATAATTAATCCCAACACAATTAGCTTCTAAACATGATCATAAGACTTTAATTCAATTGAAATGCATAGGTGTCACGCAATAATCACACATTAACCCTTACATTAAGGGTACAAGGAAGATATCCATCAATACAATACCACAATGTTCATAGTAAGTAAACACCTCCACCTTTCAAGTGGATCAACATCTAATTCACTATTTAATATAATTAATCATAAATTTACCCTTCAATGCCATGCTCACAATTCATCAATTCATCATCAATTTACCATACTTATGTATAACAAGAATATAATCCAATGACCCAAAGCAATTTATACATATTCCAACCATAAGCTTCCATCAACAACAAACCCATTTTCATAATGACACAATTTATGGATTGAGAGAAATCATGGGTTCATAGAGTAAAAATCATATTAAATCATCAATTAAACATCAATATAATCATAGTTCGTCATTAGAAACCTTTTGATAACAGTTGATGAAAGAACCCAGAGATTGAGTAAAACCCTAAGTTTTTCATGAACTTGAAATCTTTGAAATCTATTTTGAAATTGACTCTAGGGATGGAAACTATCCCTAGATGACGGATCACCATACCTTTGCTAAGATTCCCTAAGAAATTTGATCAAGAAACCAACTTGAATCGAAACCCTAGCTCTAAGTTCTTGACCTTCTTCAATGGAGGATTGTAGAGAGAGAAGTATTTGAGAGGAGGTGGGTTTCTTTTAATTCTATTCGGAGTGACTTAAATGAGAGGGATCTAAGTCTAAAAATGGTTTTATAGATGCTATGAAAGGCATAGAATAATAGGGACTTTATTAGGAAAAGAGCTAAACACTCTAAAGTTTTAACTTAAATATTCTGCCCCTTGCCCGCTTGAGCTCGCCCTTTGGACACTTGGGCTCGCCAAGTGCACCCTTGGCTTGCCCTTTGTTCCAGGGTGCTCACTCAAAGGATTGGTCAATGGGCGATTGGAGTGGTGCCAAAGGGCAACACGCCAAGCTGGTTGGTGAGCTACCCTTTAGCTTTCCCTTTGGTCCAGTAGCTAGGACAAATGGGGTAGCCACTAGGCGATCTCAAGGGCAGATGGGAGAGTCGCCCAACCCTTTGGGCGATCAACAGCCCAATCGCCAAACAACCCCTCTAAGAACAAGGTTTCTACCACCATTTCCTTGCTAGTTTAGGTGTTAGCTTGCACCCTAAGCCCCTTCCTCACCCCATCAAGGTTCCAAAACAGCCTATACACTCACTCAAGGTCACACTCACTTGAACGTCAAGGATCTAGTTCAGCCTATCATTATCGGAGTCATTACATTATATCCCACTTAGGAACATTCGTCCTCGAATGACCCTTAAAATATATAAAGGGATAAACGATTCGAGACTAGAAGCCCATCAATCATGCATGCAACATCAATATAAATGCATAAACATAGAAGGAAACATCAATTCCACATCACAAAGGCTCAAACAACCTCAATGAAATACAAGCAAGTAGGAACTACTTCTACCCACTCATTATGCATGAAAACTTCAACATTTCACATTTCATTGGAGGAACTCCCTTCTCCAAATCACATCATGCTCATCACAACATTATTAGGCACATTTAAGCAATTTTCTCAAAAGAAAAGTTATGCAATATGTTCATAACAACACATTAAGATATGTTCAACATTTAACCTCATGAAGCATATAGCAATTCAACTAAATGCACATAAACACGAGGAACATAAATCGTGAAAACTCATTTTCTCATATAAACAAGAATTCAACTAGAACATGCACAACAATAAGGAGGCCATGGAAACTCAATATCACACAAAAACTCCAAAACATCAAACAAGCTACAAGGAACTCTTGGTATCAAGCTTGACTAAGAATAGGAGGAAAAGAGATAAGGATATCAACACTCTCAACAACATTACTATTCATCATACCATCCCCCACTTAAGGGTAAACCCAACTAAGGCTAACATGAAACAACATAGGAACCTCAATAACACATTTACACTATAAGGAACCATCAACATACCAGAGCTTTTAAACTAGGAAGGTCCTCACTAAGAAACTTCTTGCTCACAACCAACCTTACTAACGCAACTTAAGGTCTGATATGATTCTACCAAAGTGGGTATAAACTCCTCAAACTCACTACACCTCTTTAGGTGAGAACATCCATCAAGCCTAACTCATGAACATCAAGGACACTCAATGATCTTATCACCTAAGCACATTATAATTCCCCCCCCCTATAGGGTAAGCTTATACAAACTCTTTACAACATCATTCTTTCAATTCTAAGGTTGGAGCTAAACATCACTAAACCTTCACACTCATCACCCAAGGTGATCCTAAACCAAGGTAAATTACACTTATACTCTCCTTTATGGAGTCTTCTCATTCTACACATCAAAACTTTTCCAAAACACCTCCTTCATCAAATTTGCCAACTCACCTCCAAACTCATCATAATCTTCTACCAACAACACATATAACCATATAGCAACCCATTCATGCTAAAGACTACCTCACAATATAACTTCTCAAATGTACCATAACAAGAAACATCTAGTCACATAACCACAATTGACCTCATTACTCACTTTTTTTCCCTCGATCCTTGTGACATAAGCCCTTCAAGTAGTCACATCTTCAAGACCACCGGATAAGGAATAAGAGAGAATTTATGGAATTAAGATCTATGGCATGACTTGAAGAATAAAGAAACAAGTGTAACTTTCTATCGTCCTATAGCCTCTCGCTCATAGATGTGTCACGACTCACACTGATGAACAAAACTCTACTAGACGTGGCTTGTGAGACTTTGATCCTAAAAACCATTCCCAAAACCTTGTGCTCTGATACCATGTTTGTCACGACCCGAGTCTAGGCCCTGGATGCGACACAGCGTACTCGACCCCGAAAGGGTCTTATACAAGCCTCATAGCATACATTCATTGCATAGGTAATAAAAATAGTGCGGAATTTAAAAAATTCTTAATAAAACCAACAATCAAAAACTTATTTATAAACAAGCGGAACAGTAAAGTCTCACATATACATCTTAGACAATAGTTTAAATAAAATAGGGTCACGGCCCTTTACAAAATGAAGTCTTAAAACATAAAGGAACCAGAAATATTAAAAGTCCTTGTCCTCGATCTATGAGGACATACCAAAAGATGTCTTGGATGAAGTCTAGTCCAAGCTTCAAGTAGAGAGATACTCAATTACCGCAACCTATACTTGTAGTGAAAATAAGATAATATTGGTTAGCACACAGAAATGTACTAAGTATGATAACCGTGGAAAAACATACTTTAAAAGAGACAGTTTTGGTTGAAAGTCATGCTTCATCCCATTTTAGTAAAACTTTATCAACATTTATAAAAGAGACATAATATAAGTCACAACCAACATACAAGTCACATTCTTCTCACATTAAGACAAAATCACATATATATACCCTTACCTATACCTTTAGCCTACATCTCAAGTAACCCTCATGCTATACCTTGTGCAATGTGTGGATAGTGTCCCATACCACCATCCACACCAAGGTACCACACCAAGGCCACCAAAAGTGAACTTACCATTCATCCTTTACACCTTTTCACCCTTTCACAATAAAGCATATAAGAAACATAAACAATTGCATGAATCACATTATCACATTAAGATCCACATCTAAGACAACTCTAAGTCATACTTGTGCAATTTGCAAGTAGCATCCCATACTACTACTTACACTAAGTACTCCTTTGAAGTAACCATAGACAAGGCACATTCACTTATAATAGTCAAGACAAGGAAGTAACTCATAATACAATCCAAGTATATCATGCATCATTTACATCAAAGCATATAAGAGAAAACATTCTTCATTAGCTTGACTTCAAGATCCCATTCATTCATTAACATTATAAGGAACACATCATGACCTCTCTCAAATGCCTACTTGTGCAATGCATGGATGGAGTCCCATTCGACCACCCACACTAAGTAGTACATCCATAAGAAGTCGTAGTTCATTAATATTATTTGTGGAGGTAAGCCTTAACCGACATAGACCATGTGAGATTGACATGGAATCCCGGTGTCACCCTTATCGGATAAAGGGATTCCTACTTGCCTAAGGTAGGACCATCGTTTGTTTAGCCTTAAGTGGATCCACTAGCTAGACCTATGTGGGCACATAGTTTAAGGGATAGGGAGATTTCTACTAGATGCCCTGCCTCAACTCAGATGAGCATCAATCTCAAGAGATTGCTACTAGGTGCCCCGCCTCAACTCAGATGAACACCTACCCCAATCCATATACACTATGTGCTTCGTATTATTCCCCACAGAGTACATTGCATTCTTTACATTAGTTTAGTATGGGGTAAGGGATTCATACTAGATGCCCCGCCTCAACTCAGATGAGCATCCATCCCGAACTCAACATTCATTCATTCATTGGAAAGTTCATAGATTCGAACATGAGAATAGCCTTTCACCTAAGAATCCCATTATCATTAATTAATGTAAGAGTGAGAATATCCTTTCAATCAACACATCATTATCATTCATTAGAGTACAGTTGAGGATAGCCTTTCAAATAGTACTCAACGTTCGTTAACATTATAATAGACTTCATTCATTTATTCATGTGTGTGTGTGTATGTGAGAATAGCCTTTCACATAATCACCATCATCCACAAGTGTTAATAGAGAGATTATATTTAATCCTAACACAATTAGCTTCTAAACATGATCATAAGACTTTCATTCAATTGACATGTATATGTGTCACACAATAATCACCCATTAACCTTCACATTAGGGGTACAAGGAAGATATCCATCAATACAATACCACAATGTGCATAGTAAGTAAACACCTCCACCTTTCAAGTGGATCAACATCTAATTCACATTTCAATGTAATTAATCATAACTTGCCTCTTCAAGGCCATGCTCACAAGTCATCAATTCATCATCAATTTACCATACTTAAGCATAACAAGAATACAATCTAATTACCCAAAGAAATTTAGACTTATTCCAACCATAAGCTTTCATAAACAACAAACCCATTATCATAATGACACAATTTAGGGATTGAGAGAAATCATGGGTTCGTAGAGTAAAAATCATCCTAAATCATCAATTAAAAATCAATATATTCATAGTTCGTCATTAGAAACCTTTTGAAAACTTTTGATGAAAGAACCCATGAGATTGACTAAAACCCTAAGTTTTTCATGAACTTGAAATCTTTGAAATCTATTTTGAAATTGACTCTACGGATGAAATCTATCCCTAGATGAAGGATCACCATACCTTTGATAAGATTCCCTATGAAATTTGATGATTAACTACCTTGAATCGAAACCCTAGCTCCAAGTTCTTGACCTTCTTCAATGGAGGATTGTAGAGAAAAAAATATTTGAGAGGAGGTGGGTTTGTTTTAACTCTATTTGGTGTGACTTAAATTAGAGGAGTTTAGGTCTACAAAGGATTTTATAGTTGCTAGGAAAGGCATAGAATAATAGGGACTTTATTTAGAAAAAGATCTAACGACCCTAAAGTTTTAACTTAAAATTTTATGCCCCTTGCCCGCTTGAGCTAGCCCTTTGGACACTTGGGCTCGCCAAGTACACTAGGCGACTCGCCAAGTACACTAGGCGACTCGCCAAGTGCGCCCTTGGCTCGCCCTTTGTTCCTGGGGGCTCACTCAGAGGATTGGTCAATGGGCGATTGGAGGGGTGCCAAAGAGCGACACGCCAAGCTGGTTGGCGAGCTACCCTTTAGCTGGCCCTTTGGTCCAGTAGCTAGGACAAATGGGGCAGCCACTAGGTGATCTCAAGGGTAGATGGGTGATTCCCCTAACCCTTTGGGCGATCAACAACCCCATCGCCAAACAGCCCCTCTAAGAACAAGGTTTCTACCACCCTTTCCTTGCTAGTTTAGGTCCTAGATTTGCACCCTAGGCTCCTTCCTCACCCCATCAAGGTTCCAAAACAGCCTAGATACTCACTCAAGGTCACACTAACTCGAACGTCAAGGCTCTAGTTCAACCTATCATTTTTTGAGTCATTACTGTTGGGGTCAATCCTATGAGGAAAATGGTTTATACTTATACTTAACTTACAATTGTTTCCTTTTAGTCAAACTATTTCTGAAAGAAGTAAGTAAAAAGGGGGGGTTTTGTAAGCAAGTTACAGATTGTTGATTTAAGTAACAAGTAAGCAAGATTCAAACTTTGAGTTATCGATATGAGAGAGAAACTAGTGCATATGTGTTCCCGATAATCTCTTAATACCGTAATCCTAATAATAGTAATCCTTTCCTAGTGTTTTACATGCAAAGTTGGTAAGTTGGATATCCCTAAGTGATTGGTCCTCCAGATAGGGAATTTCATCCCGCACCTTAGACCGACTACGTGTCTATGCTTTACTAACCCTTACTTTTACCCCAGATTAGACATCACATCAATGTATGGCTTAGTTTTCACAGTCGCACCAATTGACATTAGAATATTAGATAGCATCTACTAAATCTCTGTTGTTAATTCTTTTCTCATTCTTTACCTCCTTGGTCCGAGAAGTAGGAACGACGGGAGTTCTAACGTTTGCAACCGTTAAAAAGACTTTTAAACAAAAGAATTAACAATACATGCATAAACACTATTGAAGAATTACTTAATTATTATTGTACTTTGTTAATTGTTCATGGTTCCCACAGCCCTAGTTGTGGATTTAGCAACTCATGCTTGAGAGTTCACAATTCATGAACTTACAATTAGAATTGATGAAACCAAAAGCTCCTCAATTGAATTGCAAAGTAAAAATCTTATAGAACGAGATCCGAAAATCAAATTGCTAAATTTTGCAAATTAATTCCCAAAACACAAAAACTAAGAGTTTACAATAATGTCTGATCCCCAAAAATGAGGTTTATAACTCCTATTTATAGAAAAACAAGTCCTAAATAAAAATGAAACAAAATAAGGAATTAAGTTGTCTGGAACGCGACATCAATCAACGACTTGACCTACGGACCGTGGGTCGACCTATGGTTCGTAGGTCCCCGTTTGTGGCTCCACACTTAGGATTTTTCATCAAGTACTGGAACTTCAACCCTATGAATCCATCGACAGATGTGCAGGACGGCCCGTGGGTCGACCTACAATTCGTCAGTTGCTCCGTAGTTCCACACTTAGTCAGAATTCCATGATGTTCCATCTACGCCTGCCCAACAAAGGTCCATCACAGGACCTACGATCCGTGGATCACTTCCGTGGGTGGCTCCTTCTGCATAATTTCGCCTATCATCTCCATCAACTGCATTCCAAGTTTATTTCCTACAATCATAATACAAAAAACATAATTTCTAATACAATATAGCCCTAGAAAAACACAAATTCTAAGTGAAATGCGTCAAAAATATGGTAAACTCACGGTACATCAATCTCTTTCACCACCCCTTTCTCTCTAATTTTCACCCTGATCACGCCAATCTCGTAACCTACATCTTCAACAACTATCACAATCTCTTTTCCAACCTCGATTCCCGCCCGACCTTGGATAGCTCAGATGAGAACCCCTTTCTTGGTTTTACAAGAATTGCACCTCTTCATTATACATGGATTCAAATTGTGCATCATCCGGGCTCATCCCACTACTAGCACCAACTGCACTCATAGCCTTGTAGCCACCTCCCATGACATGTTTCGTCAACAAGTCTATTTGGGTCATCATCTTGGCCATATTTTCATCGTTCTCTTGGTTCTTACCCATTTGTTCATTAGTCAACCCAATATTGAGAGGAGACACTTGATCCTCCCTTTTATGCCATGCCCTGTTACTCTTAATCATCTCATCAAGTAACGCCGATGCCACGATAAATGGTTGTCTCATTATCCGGAAATCTATGAGTAGGAGGACAATTGAGAAGTAGCTTTTGAAACCTCAAACAGGTTTCATGAATAAGTTCACCATCAATCCGCTTGTAATTTTGAATGTTATCCCTCAACTTCACCATCTTCAAGGGAGGGAAGAATATTTCATAAAACACTTCTGTGAGTTCCTGTGACACCCCATATCAAAAAAGGGGCATATAACAGCTTTCTAGATGTTGCAGGTGTCGAACCACGCCAGCCATCCACGGCCCGTAGAGTGGACCACAGACCGTAGGTGTGGTCCGTGGTTGGCCTGCCTGGGTAGGGTCTGAGGGTTCAAGTCCATGACACGACCTACAGATCGTAGGTAAGACCACGGTCCGTGGTCATGTGTCCGTGGTTCGATACCCTAA
This sequence comes from Solanum piurae, assembly GCA_029582685.1. NCBI lineage: Eukaryota > Viridiplantae > Streptophyta > Magnoliopsida > Solanales > Solanaceae > Solanum > Solanum piurae. The sequence continues at coordinate 19,149 of JAJOOO010029024.1, forward strand.
AAAGTAAGTTTCTGATCAATGATAAATGGTCCACCAGGAAGGGCCGTGGGTCAGACCACAGTCCATCGACTGGGTCTATGGATGGTCGTCTGGCAGTTAATTTTAAGGTCAGCTATGTATTTTCCTAATTAATTATTTTCTATACTATGTCATTTTGCCTATATTTAGAACCTCTATATAATACTTTTGACCCCCAAATTCACCCCATTTAACATTCTTCCTAAATCCCAAATGACAACTCCTCTCAAATATTCTCTCTCTAGAACTTGAAGAAAGAAGAAGAAGATTCAACCTAGGGTTTCAAGCTAACGTCTCAATTCCTCCATTGAAGATCAGCAATTGGACTTGAGGTATGGTAGTTTTCATCCATGGGTTGCTTCCACCCATGGAGTCCCCAAATTCCTCTATTTCAAATAGTAGAATTCCCCAATTAGCCAGGGTCTTCTTCAAACACCATGAGTTCTTTTGATTATTGATCTTAATGGTTTAATTATGTTTATTATGCATGAATTGATAATTTAAAATGCTTTTATGATGTTTCCCTTATGAACCCATGCAAACCCCCATGTTTTCTAAATTGTGATATCATAAAGTTGGGTTATTGATTATGAAAGAGGACTTTTATGATCTAAAGCATGAAGTAATATAATTACATGAATTTATGATAAAATCTCTATCTAATGCTAGAATTCTAGATTTGGTGATTGAAAGTAGCTTTGAACCTTGAAAGGGTAAAGTATGAACATATGCATGATCTTATGAAACCTATGTAAATGCTTTAAGGGTGATTTGAGAGTGAAGTGCCAATGTTGTTGTTGTTGTTGTTGAAAGGTTATTCTGATAAAACACTTACCACTATGATGGTAATGGTTTTCTCACATAGAAAGGATTCTTAGGTCGAAAGGCTATTCTCACCTAATTGAATCAATGAATAAGAGCTATCCTAATGTACTAACTTGGATTGAGAAGATATCATGTATTTCCATGGATGAGGAGAATAAGTAAGAAAATACTATTCCATGGGTATTATGCTTAGCACCGAGTGGATATTGACATTGATATGGAAGCTCTCCCGTTAGAGAGGCTAGGTTTCTTGTAACAATCTCCTTATCCCATAAACTACATGCCCCCGTAGGATATTTAGCTAGTGGATCCACTTAAGCTAGAAGTTCATGGTTCTACCTTAGGCAAGTAGAACAACCTTTTTCTGTGTGAGAGACAATAGGTGATCATGTTTTAGCTCACATGGTCTCTATGTCGGTGAAGGCTAATTTTC
>JAJOOO010029025.1:0-26278 GCA_029582685.1 Solanum piurae
TACTATTATTTTCATGCCTATTATTAATTATTAATAATATAAAAATAATAAACAAGACGACAGTATACTCAATAAAATTGTTGAAGCATGAGAAAAATTGAATTATATATCATAAATAATAATAAAAGAATATTAGATTAAAAAACAAACCTTTTTTTTAAAATTCTTAACCAAAATCGCTGCTAGAAATTTTTATTTTATTTTTTGAGAAAATAAACAACGATTTTTATTTTTGTTTTGTCAGAAGCCCTTTTGGTTAATTTTTTTTTTTATTTGCCATTTTAGTTTTTTTAAAGAAAAAAGTAGCGATTTTTAATTAAAAATATTACAAAATTGCAGCGATTTTTAATAAAAGAAAAAGAAATTATTTTTTTTACAAAATCGCTGCTGTGGCAGCGATTTTTAATTAAAAAAAAGAATTTTTTTTTTTAATTTTGTCAGAGGAAAATCGCTGCGTCAGCAGCGATTTTGCCCTTTTGGTTAAAAAAAAAAGTGATGTGCCCTTTTGAAATTTTTGACAATTTTTTTTGCCCTTTAGGCTCCGGACTCGTAAAAAGTAAACCTCTTGATTAATTTAAAAGTTATTTGATTAGGAAAACTATCAAAATTATCCCAATTCTTTATACTATCTTACCAAATAAATAGAAATTCATAACAAAAGTATAATACACTATCAAAAAGCTATTCTAAGAAGAAAAATACAACAATCATTGCTTAAACTTTAGTCCAATAAAAAAGTAAACAAGAACATGAGTTATAGTGCACCATATTTATTGAGTCATTTGTTGGCCAACATCATTAGTAACTATGTCATTATGTTTATACTCCATCAATATTTCATCACTCCTTTGAATTTTGATATTCTCGCAAAAAAATATGTAGATATAAATGATGGGGTTTTTTTTGTTATTTTTTTTCTTCAAAAATATGAACTTGTGGATCAATTTTTTTATTTGAAAAATGTGAAATCATATATGAAATTTTCAAATCAAGCTTTTTGGAGAATTTGAAATTATTCATAAGATGAAATTACATATTTCCAAATATTGATTTCGTCTCTTGATTTCAAATCACAAGATGAAATATCATGTTCAACCGCCTACTTAGAATATATCAAAGGGGGAAAATAAACAAACATTAAGTTAATAACTACCTTCACAGAAACTACTGCAAGATGTACTGTACCATATGTAAGCTTTATGTGATTTCAAATAACAGTCAGGACATGAGAACAGATATGCTACAAGACTACAAGTCAAAAGAAGTATCTTAGGAATATGAGAACACTACATGTACACAACAAATCTAGATATGAAAAGTGGCACACAGATGAGCAGGTCTCAAAACCGTCTCACTTGGGCAGGACGCGGAAGCTATGAAAGAAGATGATTACAGCGGCTACACAATGTATTTATGGGAATTTCATCAGCAAACCAGCTCTTTATGTACTTCTGCAGAATCCAAGTATCCCCTTTAGACTAAAATTGAAAGATATTGTCATCATACCACTGCTGCTGAAAGGGTTATACAATGATTACAGTGATAGCAAGCTGAATGTAGATTTTACCTGGGATTCTACATTTTCAGATTTTCACAAGGTACTGTAGAGTCCAAAACTCAAAGCATATTGGTGCTTATACGAGCGATTCTCTGAGCTTCTTCAAGGTCCTTCAAGAATCTACAGGTCCACCAGATACATTACACAAAAAGATTTCAGTTAACTGAATGCTAAAAACTAAATAAACATTCTGAAGAGTTCAATGTAACTGGGATACGACGAGGAATAACAATCAAAAAACATGTTCTGAAGTTGATGGAAATAAGCTTCAGAACTCCAATATGTGAAAGTTAAGCCAATAACGTCGAATATAGATTTTTTTCGAGCTAAATCAAGGAAGCAGTACATGAAATGCACTGTCTTTATTGTACATTAGCCATAACTACCAGATTAAAATGATGGTTGGCGTACAAGGGAGAGCATACCTTTTAGAATTTAGAAGGGAAGAACCACCAAGTATAAAACGAATCCCAGAGTTCGTAGAATTCTGCAGAGCAACTGAACGTGACTCTTCATATGTTGTCCCACCAACAACGAAAATCACCACTTCCTGTGGCCTGTATGTGATGAACAATTTTGTTTTAGCCACATGAATAGTTTAAGCACCATAATATTTTTGTCCATGTTCCACCTCATCTTGAACCCTAAAAACGTGAAGAAGTTTAGTTGAACTCATTTCAAATACAAAGAGAAGAGAAAAGTTTTAAAGGCCTGATGAAGCAGGAGCTGGAGTTGGTATATATTTTAAAGGTTCCGACCATTCCGAAGTTGAATAACCAGCCGCTGGAAAGAAGCTTTTCTTTTGCCTTGGATGGAGGAGGAACACAACATGCATCTGTATCAAACAGATCTTGAAGGCAGGAGCAGACGCACGTTAGTCGAAGCAGTGTCATTCTAAACCGCTTCATCAAATATTTTAAACTGAATATACCTATAAACAATGTGAAAATACGGATATATAAATATTGAATGACACCGCTTGACAGACAATGTCGCGTGGTCTGATGGTCTTACGCTTGAAATTGCAGAAGCACGCTGGATGTTTGAAATTAGCTCCATGCACATTTTTTTTTTGCAAATTTTATTGGATTTAACCAAGGTGCCAAAACGGATTTTCTTTAAAATCAGAGTGATAAAAATATAATTCAACTAACAGGAAGTTATTTTAGCATCTCTCATGTCGATATAGTAATTTGTTTCACTACTTCAAATGTTGACACCACTTACAAAAGATTATGTGTACACCACTGCTTGAAGGGGTGCATTACGTGTATGTATACATGATTTCAGACTTAGCTCAGTATCCGTATTATTATTCTTATACTTGTACTGCTTTATGTGCTTTTCTGTATTAGAAGAGATTTCTAAGACTTGCCCCACAGGTAAGCTAAGAGGGTGTGCCGATGATCTTGTACGGTCTTTAGACTCACGCTTTTGATGTTTGTGCGTGTGCAGGAGCTACAGATGGCAACCACATAGCAGGTATCTAAATTATTTCAGCTTTCTTCAGTCCAGTTCAGTCGAGGTGTGCACCATTAGATCATGGTGCCCTCTTCTTCTTAAGCAGACTTGGTACTTCTCATATTTTGTATTCAAAGTAGTAGCTTCATGACTCAGCCATTTATGGGACTTTTGGCCATACTCAGTAGTTGGATTCCGTTGTCGCACTTATCTTCATATGTTGAGACTATTAGTATATTCTTTCTTTTTCCTTTATTTTTCTACACGTTTAGCTTAGAGTTCACCTAATGGGTAGTAAGCTCTCCAAATGCCCTGTCACGGCCTAAGTGCCATATTTGAGTCATGACAATAAGGTTTTCCACATTGCCAGTGTGCATTGAAAATGTAATCACATAGAAAGGATGGTTGCCAAAAGGAAACATTGTGCAAGACTTAGAGGAGATCAAAATATGATCCGAGGTTGCTACACGGATCTTCTTAGAGTGTCCCACACTGATTGAAGGAATGTATTGTGGTCTTCTTATATGGTTTTGGGCAATCCTTACCTCATGAGTCAACTCTTTCGGGTTGAGTTAGGCCCATGGTCAATTTTCTTAATATGGTGTCAAAGTCAAACCTATTCTTGATTCCCCAGCACCTATAAAGGTGAGCAATCCGCTAAGTTTTTTATCAGGAATCTTCGTAAAGGTGAGCAATCCATTTGATTCCTAGGCCTTAGAGAAAGTTCTTTATCACGAATCTTCGTAAAAGTGAGCAATCCTATCTCCTACTTTTGTAGTTCGATTCCTAGGCCTTAGAGAAGGTAGTTGTGGCCTAGGAGAAGGTTTGTATTCATGGTCGACCTAGGACAAATTTCAACGGTTCTTTATTAGGAATCTTCGAAAATGTGAGTAATCTGATCTCCTATTTTTGTAGTTTGATTCCTAGGCCTTAGAGAAGGTGATTGTGGCCCTAGGGGAGGGTTTGGATTCATCTAAGGTGGGAAAAATCCCAAGACTGGGGTAGAGAAAGGGCGACCTAGAGTAAATTTCAGCAATTCTTCAATAGGAATCTCTTCGTAAAGGTGATCTGATCTCCTACTTTTGTAGTTTGATTCCTAGGCCTTAGAGAAGATAATTGTTGCCTTAAGGAAGAATTTGAATTCATCCTAATGTGGGAAGAATCATAAAACCTTGAGCTATTCTTAAGAAAGGTTATTCTTGATTTATTTATCGTAATTCACTAATGTAACCATGAAATTGGTAGTTTTAGGTGAATTAATGGTGGAAAAACTCTAGTTTGGGTCGAATAATCATATGAGGGTGGCCTAGGGTTTGGGATTTGGTATAATCCGAGAATATTTAGGCCTATTGTGATGTATTTTGTACTTGTGTAGTTATTTTAGACCAAGAATAAGCTAAAGTTTCACAAAATGAGTCAACGTTCACGATTAGACTTTTGCAATAGTTGTTTAGCACCCAGGTAGGCTAGGTTTTCTTAACTGAATAGTTAGACATGTATTTTATTTTATAATTTCCTTGTAGATGGACAAAAGATTTCATGCATAGGCCTTTGGGCACGAAGTCTGGATGGCTAAAGGTTGTTGTTTATTGTTGTTAAGGCAGGAAAAGATAATGACTAAGGGTTGGATTTTTTAGTTCTTGATTGTTAACCTAGAGTTTTCTTGTTGGAGTGCGCTGTTGTTATTGTTGTTAAGGCAGCAAAAGATAATGACTAAGGGTTGGATTTTTTTGTTCTTGATTGTTAACCTAGAGTTTTCTTGTTGGAGTGGTTTGATAGTAATTGTAAGGTTAAGTGTTATGAAATTAATGGTGTTCAGAATATAATTGAATAATAAAAGGGTGGTCCCTCTAACAGCTTAAGCTTTTAGATGAGATGGGCATAAACTTGAACATGGTATCAGAGCTTCTACGATCTTGGTAGAAAAAAAAAGTTGGCACTGCCGGCGGGCAGCTATGACCTATATATGTCGCCCGTCTGGCCATTGGTTATATTAACAAAAGTAGGACCAATGATATATGCATGAACCCCATATTTAAGGGAAGAAAACTTAGTCAAAGAGGTCATCGTGCATCAATTTCTGGCGACTTTCTAGGGCTGTTTTGTGTCAACATTTTATCCGTCAGTGTTTGTGTAGCATCGGGCCATTATTCCGGTGACTACTTTCTTATATTTAATTTATGTAGTACCATGACATCTTTCCAATGACTACTTTCTCATATTTGATTAGATTTGTGTAGCACTGTGTCATCATTACGGTAACTACTTTCTTATATCTAATTTGTGTAGCATTGTGTCATCTTTCCGATGACTACTTTTGCATATCTAATTTGTGTAGCACCGTGTCATCTTTTTGATGACTACTTTTTCATATTTAATGTGTGTAGCACTGTGTCATCTTTTCGATGACTACTTTTTTCATATTTAATTTATGTAGCACGTGCATCATTCCTATGACCACTTTCTCATATCCGATTTGTGTAGCACCGTGCCAGCTTTCTGGTGACTACTTCTTCATATATAATTTACATAGCCCCTTTCTTTTTGGTGACTACTTTCTTATTTGTGTAGGGTCATGCCATCATTCCGACCCTACTTATATAATTTCTCTTTTACAATAGGGTCATGCCGTCATTCCGACTCTACCCATATAATTTTTATTTTCCAGTGGGGTCGTGTCATCTTTCTTACCCTACCCATGTACTTTTATTTTTTAGATTATGACCATTTTCAACCATCAAATCTAATAGTCTAACACATAAGCATGTTCCGTCCAATATTTCAGTGACTTTCTTGTTTAACTATTGATTCCAAAGATGATCCATATACTTTTTTTTATGACAAGGGAAATCCGCAGTCGCTACCCTTTGGGTGCGCACAGGGTAAAAACCCCGCTCCTATGCAATAGCTCGCAAACCACAAGATGATCCATATACTTTATACTAGATTTTGAGCAATTTCCGCCTATCACCACATTGTTAAGAAGTCTATATGGAGCAACCACCTAATTTTGTTGCTCAAGGGGAGTTTAGTAGCTTTGTATGTTGATTACATAAGTCACTTTATGGTATGAAACAGTCTTTTCAAGCTTGGTTTGGGAAATTCAACACTGTAATTTTATCACTCTCTGTTTTATCGACATTATGCATCAAATTCAGTATTTCATGAGAAAATCAAGTACATTGAGATTGACTGACATTATGCATCAAATCCAATACTTCATGAGAAGACTAAGCACATTGAGATTAACTGTCAATTTTGTGAAGTAGAGTGATTAACCTACAGATATCTCACCAAGCCCCTCATCGGTCTTCGTATTAATTACATTGTAACAAGCTAGGTACATATGATTTGTATGCACTAGCTTGAGGGGGAGTGTTAGAATAGAAATAGATATATACAATCCTACTTCGAATAGGAATAGGAATAATATCTTACTTGGTAAAGAATTGTATTATAGTGTATATAAATAGAGTCTTTGTGTAATAATGTAGACACAACACAATTCAATAATATTCTTCTTCAGTAGTTCTCACATGGTTGTTAGAATAGGAATAGGTATATTCAATCCTACTCAGGATAGGAATAAGTTTAGGAATAGCAATAGGAATATGATTAGTATCCTACTTGGTAAAGGATTGTATTAACACAATTCAATAATATTGTTCTCCAATATTTCGCACATGGTATCAGAGAAGACAAAGGTTCTGAGATCAAATCTCACCGCCACTCATATCAAAAAGAATTTTCACGTGCTTGGCTCATGAAAAAAAAATCATGCCCGTACGTGAGGGGTGTGTTGAGAATATAATTAAATAATAAAAGTGTGTTCTCTCTAATAGCTTAGACTTTTAGATGAGATGGTCACACTTAAACAGTTGAATTATAGCCATTTTTGGGACTTATGGTTATCAAGGGGAACAAAATGAGCGGGACGAGTATTAATTCATGGGATTATGGAGGTAATTCCCGAGAACGAACATGTACTCAAAAAGGGGTTCAGTATTGGGCTATTGATATATATATGTGTGTGTTCATGTTGATGTTTCCATGTGAAATGCTTGTGTAATGCATGTTCAGGAAATAAAAGGTGAATGTGAAATGACTTCATGTTGATAATCTCATGCAATGAACCTGTTTAATTTACATGTGGTTTCACGTGTGGTTGTTCATTGTGATTCTGACTGTGCATGTTGTTTGTGATTGCCAGTTGGCTCAGGTACCATGCCGGTACAGGATTACTAACGGTTGGCTCGAGTACCACGCCTGATACGGGATATTATATGGTTGGCTCGGGTACCATGTCGGTACACTAACAATGGTTGGCTCGAGTACAACACCGGTACACTAACAGTTTGTATGTGGATTCCATGAGAGAACCGGGTTTACTTCCTTGTAACTGGATGGTTACATGTTGGTCCATGAGTGGTCGGGCTTGTGTTTAAATGTTGAAATGGTTCTTGGGTAGTGCAGGTTTGCATGTTTAGCACTGTGGATGATGTTTAGGGATCTTTGATGGTTCGAGTTAATTGAAAGTTGCAATGAATCAGGTATGGCTTGTTATGTTGAGGTTGTTCATGTTTATTGTGCATATCAACACAGGGTGAGGACTGAGAGTTCGGGCTATGTCATACTTGTGATTATACTTGTATGTTATCTGTTTTGCTAAGTTGTGGTTACTAGGTCAGATTGATGATCAGGGGTTTGTTGCATAGTTTAAATGTTGGGACTGGTTATGGTTGTGTCTAGAACATATTTGATAAAGGGGATTTGAGTCAAGGTGGTTTAGTAAGAGTCTTGCATATGGTTTACTAAAATGGGTCAAAGGCCAAGGTGTTGGCATGAGAACTTCAGGGAGATTAGTAGGTCGGTTACAGAGTAGTAATAGTCTGGTTTTTGAGGGACCTGTATGTAATAGAAGGGTTAGGTTATGATCTTATATAAGTGTGGAATGACCTAGATGGTGGAGTTGACAGCAGATGGAGGTGGAGTGACTTGAGATAGAGCGTATGGGTTCCAAGGAATACTGCTTGTGGTCAGAGTGGTGATTGAAGGGTTGGGGTCCTAATTTGGCTTCCAGTTGCATGTCTCTTCTGATTAATTACATGATGTTATGTGGTGAATTTGGGTCGGCCGATGATGTCTACAGGTACATGTTGTTTGTACTAATACTACTCCTGCTATGCGACTTGGCATAGTCTGGTTGTAGAATTCAGTGACGTTTCATAAGCGAAGACGAAGTGATCTCCGACAGATTCTTCTCTTCTTTCCTTATGGTGGGAGTTGTGTCTTATTTCTTTTATAAATTGTACTCTTTAGAAGCTCTTGTACCTGTTTAGACTAGTTCCTTGAGGGGAGGGATCGGTGTATTTTCTTTACAAAGGTATTTTGATTTGACAAATTGTGAGTATTTCAATATATAAATAGGTTATTTAGTTTAATTTTGATTATTTCTGCATGGCCTAATTTAAATTGGGTGGAAGGATTCTCCTATCCAAGTGTTAGAGTAGGTGCCCACATGGCCCAGTGGGTTGGGTCGTAACATTAATTGATAAAATCTTGCTTATCAAAAGGAAAAAGAAAAAGAATAGCTATAAAATATCCTCTATCTCTGTCCAATTTCCATAATAAATGGCTCCAGTCGTGGACTACCTTTCCCTAACACACTTATTTAATAGTATAATCATACATCTGCTTAACTTGATGATTGCTTGACTTTAAATCAACCAAGAATTCATAAATAGTTGCCAGATAATAGAAGGCAAGCCTAACATGATACACTGGAACTCTATCAGAGAGAGATCAAGAGCCATGTGTTTTGTGTTTGGCTTCATAGAGATCCTAAAGGAAGTCCCTGTTAACAAATGATGCCTCTGTTTTCTTTTCACAGCTTCTACCCAACCCGTGTTAACAAGGGAAATTGACTTGTGATAAGAAAGAGAATGGTACTAGATGTTGGTTTACAAAGTTAACATTATTCAACGCATTAGCATAACCACAAAAGAAATCTATTGACCTCTATTTAAGACGTATAAAATCAAGATAGTAGCACCTGAGAAGCTGTTGATTGCTCCAATAGCTAGGTTATAAATTTCAATCACAACAAAGATTGTGGCTTTAGTATCGGAGATACATACTTACTATGAGAAAGATTTCATGAATGCCAGAATTATTTATGAAAGTAGTTGCACTTCTGCGTCAAACTGCTAAAGTCTTGTAAATAAAAACAAGTCAGCTGGCTAGAGTTCTACTTACTCATTCTCTTGGAGCACTAAAACTAGAGAAAAGGCTGAAAACTGTATGGAAATAGTAAAATTTGAAATATCATTGCAGCTCAACTGACTGACCTTGCTTGCTGAAAGTGATTTCCTACATAAGGGTAGTCCACATCTCTCAATCGACCCCTGGTGATGTTCTCCATAGTTTGGAATAGAAGCGGTTGATGCTGGGTATACACATTCTCAACCCCCTGTGACAAAAGACAACTGTAAACTACTAATATCTACATCTAGAAGGTGTTGGAAAGTAAAGTAAGAATCATTTCAGGGAGGACGATAATCTTCCAGAAGTTGCACAGCAGGGAGGAGGATATTTTAACTTAATAGAGTCATCTGTGAGATGCTTCTGCTCAAACCATGTGGAGTTCTAGCATTTCGAGAAAGGTGGATTCTTTTACATGGTGTGCAGTGTGTGATGCTGTTCTGACGGGAAATGGTTTAAGGAATAGAAGATTTATTATCATTAGTAGTTGCTGTATCAGCAAACAATGGGAAGAGGTTACTGATCACCTGCTGTTACATTGTCGCTTTGCCTTAAGAGTAAAATTGGTGTTTTCTGTTTTGAAAATACAATGGGTTATCCCAAAAAGTGTGGCAGACATGTCAATAAGCTGGTGGACAAAACAAGAATTAGAAACAAACAGAAGCATATTATGGAAATTAGCAGCATTTTGTCACCTTTATAAAAAAAAAGCCTTGTGTCTATGTTATATCGTTGTATAACCAGGAAATTCCTGTTTGTATAAAAGATTGTGTATATTGCTCGAACGCTTAACGTGTGCTTGGAATACATATGGATGTAATGTACCAAAACCTACTTGGTGTAACCTTAAAAAAATACTTCTGGTTAATCAAAAACATGTTAAAATGAACTTACAAACACAAAAATAGGTCTATCACTGACCTTTTTAAGTTCTCTGCAAGCATCGTACATGCATTAAACTAAAAAATACAGCCATGGCCGAAGGGATCAATAGATTGTCTATAATGTGACATTTTCTTTTCTCAAGTACAAGTGATTGAGGAGATGTTTCTACCATCCTATATTACATTAAACTTCTGGTTTCTGTTAATATTACAGAGACAGAAAGAAAGTATTCTAGTTCTAGACACACCTTGAGCCCACGAGCCATGTTACGTGCAATGTTCAGGAGATCTCTGTTCCCATACAGATCCCCAGTTCTCTTATCAACTCCTGCTTGCTTGAGAAGGAATTGCACTAGCTTCAAACCATAACCAATCAAAATGATTTCATTTGTCAGATAAAATTGTCAATGTAACATCAAGTGCAGATTAACAATAGAAGAAAACCTACTTTGATACCAATACCTACATATAAACTATAACCAACAACCAGCATGGACTAAACAAGACCACTGACTTTGTACCTACTTAAATTAAACATAATAACCAAGCTTTCAGAGAATGGAATATTTATTCCCCTTTTTATCCCTTTTTGTACAAACTTCATAGCATAAACAGAAAAGTAGAATCTTTAAGGCCAGGCCATCAAAATATCTTTGAAGACCATCAGAAGCAATCACTTTTTAGCACCCACAAACAGATCAGATCAATCAACAAAACGAATAAAGCACATTAATTGTTAGCTAAAAGAAAAATGGCCTTTACAGAAGGCACTGAGTGAGGTCCTAATTATCTTCTTTTACTCTTTCACAAGGAGAGACATTGGGCAGAGGCAGAATAACTTGTAAGATACAGGTAATAAAAGCAAACAGAACCAAGATAGCAGGACAAACACAAAAAAAAACTGAAAAGGGGCAACAATCATAGTACTCCTCCTTACCCCAGGCTTATACTTGGGCGACCGAGATGCTAATTTGTTGAATAGCTGCATGAGTTGAACAGGACTCTCCTTCTCATAGCGCAAGGCGTACAGCATGACAAGGCGCAGGCGGTCAACATCAGAGATATTATCATTATTCAATAGATTTGTCACAGCCTGTAGACATAGCAGAATAGAAAAGAAATTATACCCAAAAAGATCTGCACAATAGCATATTAATTAAAGTCACTAGTTTTAAGTAAAAGACAACTCAAACTGCACAATAGCATATTAATTAAAAAAATTCGCTCAATACATGTTGGTTCAGTTTAACATTGTGAGCATCTGACTTGAGAATTGGTTCAGTTTCAGAGTCGCCGTCCCACTGTATAGGTTCACTTGGCAGATATCTGAATTCTGAACACGAGTAACATGTTTCAAAGATTTGAAATTTGCGTTTAAAGAGTTTGTACAACCAGGGTACCAATAACATATATATAGTAATGGCAACAGACTACTTTGCAATAAATCTCAAGTCATGATTTAAGCTAAGAACTCACCGGAAAAAAAGAGTTAATTTACCACTGCAGTGAAATTATCAGAAAACAATAGCGTCAAACATATCAATGATGTAAGGTGAATTATTTTAGTACAGAAAGGCAGAATATTTTTTTTATCAAAAAAACTTAGTATTTGATTGAACTAAATTTGTCACCTCTTCTTTTCTTTTAGGAGATGCAAACACTTGTATCATTTATAGAATCAACAATATTGCTCAGGGCCAGCGAACTCATTGACATATTTTATTTTATTTTGATAACCAAGAAATGCGACTGCGACCCGCCCTTTGGACCAATCACAGCCTTCTAAACTCGGTGGATAATGGGCCCGCCCCTCTACCCTTCTCCACTTAAATGCCGGGCTTCGCTTTGCATGGTGTGGGGCTTGAACCTGTGACCTAACCACAAATCCTCCACCTTTTGCCACTCGAGCTAGGCCTTGGCGGCAAACTCATTGACATATTAATAATTTCATATGTTACATTTTATAAGCCCATCCAAACAGGCCCTAAGTCTTTCATCCCCTCATCCCTCCTCCCTCCTCCCCTCTCATAAACAACTCATTTACTTTCAGTTTACATTAGAAGTAATTGTTCGTTAAAACAATAATTTCAAATACAGTTCCAAAGTAGAAGTTAAAGAAAATCAGTGTTGCTTAAGAGCAGAGTTACCTTGGTTTAGTTACATCTTCAATGTGATCAAAGGAAACTTAGAATGTGAACTAGTTTATCAGAAAGAAAAGGAATTAAGCATATCAAACTTGGTCCAAATAACAACCACAAGTAGAAAACAGAGAAAAGACTAAACCAAAATTTTCCTTATTTCTCTACTCAAGTTCTCCACATATTCCATAAATAATAAGAATATTATGCTTCAATCCTGGAGGAACAAACTACCTCGAATGCTGCCCCTTGTCCACCATTGCAAGCCAATTCTTGTTCTGTCTGTGAAACCAACATGAGTTTTCGCTCTTCAACTATTTTGCTCATTTCCGTAACCAGTGTCACATGCTTAGAAACATTCCCTTGCATTTTTCGGTATTCTGGGTAGTTGTCTACAAATTTAGCCATGTCCTCTGCAAAGATGCAAGTATTATAAACAGAAGCTTCTTTTATAGTAGAAAAATACCATGTTTGAGTGAGTTGCAACAGAAACACTTGCTGTACAACCCAAGCTACAATACAAACCTATCGTCTGGATATTCTGGTTACTTTTTGCCACTTGTTGGAAGTCGTCCACCATTTTCTTAATATTCATTCCAATATCTCCGAAGTTATCATACATATTTGCTTTGAAAAATGCATCTTGCTCAGATGACAGTACAACCTCCTGAAAGCATAAAAAATCAACAGCAAATGAATCGCTGTGGAAAGACAACAAGGTAGTATTTAGATACAAGAGGAAAGAGCTTTTTGACCTGTTGATCTTTTGGCAACTTGCCAACGTTTTTCAGGTTGACCTTATTATCTTGAATACCTATCAACTCATGAACCATTGCCTGTAGAAGTACATAAACAAATGAGAAGCATTATGTGACACTCCGAGGTGACTTGAAGAAGAAAAAGAGGGGGAGGCACAATTTGTTAGAAATAACAAACGTGGAGAACTTACTGACTACTCATACCTGATAAGTCCACTGATTAAGCAATGCAGTCACGGGATCATCCCTCCTATCAATTATTAGCAACAATGGAGACACTTCTGTTCTTCTAAAATCAAAAAGGCCACTCTCCTGCTGGTACATCAGCTTCTGCAATATGAATGAAACACATGTTCAACTTTTTCCTTTTCCTATCTCAAATATCCAAAACCAACTATACCTTCGACCCTAAGCAGGGTAAATGAAATAAACCTAATAATAGAACTTGTTAGGCTACAAAGCACGAACAATTAAAGTTGAGGGGAAAGAAAGAAACAGCTGGCATGCTTACAGAAGCTTCATGTGCTATTCTTTTCGCAATATCAGATGTCCTTGAATATCGAATAATAGGCCTTCGCTTTAACGCCAGGAAAACTGCAGAAATTCCATCAACAATTCGATCACAGAACTGCTGCAATCCTGATGGATCTACAACTGCTGGGAGCATATACATGTGGTTTGCAGCCATATTTAACGTGAAATGGTAAGCGTCCAATGCAACAAAATCTGCATAAAATTCCTGCAAATCACGTCAATAATCATGTAACATAGCGAATTTCTAGTTTCAACTACAAATTTAAACAAGTTACAGGCTACAACAAATTTTTAGAGCTCTAATAGAAATATGTATCAGCAACAATTTCTTAATCATTATTTTTTTGAGAGGGTAACATTTTTTGTATGACTATTTGCTGCATAAAAACTGCACGTGTCCATACTTACAAGGGAATATAGGAAGATGTACTAAGCTATCACCATCTTACAGAGATCTTAGAACATCAATAGAAGATTCTATGTCTTCTATAAATTCATGTTTATAACAATAGAAAAGGGCAAGGCACTTCATCTTCAGTTTCTGGATAGTGGATAGAGCTATAATTTCTTAAATTTTTCAATACTATACAATATTCTTTTTGATTGCGAATGATTTCCCCTTTTTTAGAAGGTAACATATTGGTATACTATATGAATCTTCAGCACAAAGATTGTGCTGGAAACCAAAAGATGTTTACACAAAAAACAAACTACAATCCTTGCTCTTCTTACAAGGAAACTAAAACCAGTAAAATAGCAGAAAATGATAAATCTAAGCATACCTGCAACTGCTGGACAACTTCATGCTCATCTGAATCGGCTAGCATATGAAGTTGAGTATCTTTCAAAATATTGGAGAAAACTGTGCAATAAAAAGGATATATGAAATGTGTCATTCTTGAGAAACACTGACAACAGCATCAAAACTAAGTTCTTCTGAAAAGTACCAGTTCACAGACGTATATTAGCAGATTTTTCATGTCATCCAATTAAAGAGGAGATACTTACAAAGGTGATATTCTCCAAATCGTGGCTTAGCTAGTTGACGACGCATATGCTGGATATTCTCTGATGTTGGCCTCAAAAAATAAACTGCTTTAAGATGTGACATGGATTCCTTGGACATGGCAATAGAATCTACCAGCTCCACCAGGAACACCTCCTTCTTCAGAAGCTCTGACTGAGAGTACGCAACACTAACAGAACTAACCTGTTCATCAAGAGTGAAAAGTAAACACCACTCTGTATTGCACTTCTCAGAATTTATGAGATGTGAGACTCAACAATACCATAATTGACCTCAGGTTTATTAAGTTTTACACCTGATTTGGCAACAACAATTTATGAATGGATAGCATTAACACGGTAAGACATTTTGCAGATATAATCAACTAAAACTTAACTAGCACTTAACATCTTAAGAATCCAACAAAATTAATTATTATTCTGGTAAAGCTTCTTTTTTTTTTTGAAACTGGTAATTTTGAATTCCTCAGCATTAAGGGCTATGCTGGCCACCTCCAAAAGTGTTAGCTACATAGAAATAACAACAAAAAAAGAAAACAGGATTACTTACAAAGCTCCTATTAAATCCACTAGTTGAATTTCTTCTTCTATGTTCATTTCTTTACACCAAAAACCTAAAGTGGTAATTACTTTCCAGTTAATCTTCTCTATAGTGCATTCTTTCCCTACAAAAATTCTCTGATTTCTCTCCTTCCAAATGATCCACCAGATACAAGTAAGTACTGTTCTCCACCACCTCCTCTGGCTCTTACTTCCTCCGCTTCTGACCCAACAACTTAGTAGGTCTGCTATATGTTCTGGCATAATCCAATTTAGGCTAGCTAAATTGGTGAATAGAGCCCATACTTGTGTTGTTACTTTGCAGTGGAGGAACAGATGATTGTTGGTTTCTAGAGCCTCTTTAAAGATAACATCTTGAGGCAATAATTAATCCCCTCTTTTGAAGTTTATCATGTGTCAGGCAAGCTCTCCTAGTTACCAGAATTACATCATTTGTGGCATATTTTACCAACTTAACTATCAAAAGAATGTACCAATAAGCAATTAAGTACTCCAAAAGTAGTCGTTTTCCTGAGAATGTGATTCAGAATATTAACCTTCTAGAAGAAATTTTGGGATGTAATATTGATTATTTGACGACCATATATTTTGGACTTCCTCTTGGGGCTAAAGCTAATTTTATTTCCATTTGGGATGAAATACTACAAAAAAAAAGGACGTGAAGAGAAACCATCGGATTGGAAAAGGTAAAATCTTTCTCTTGGACGGAAGACTGGTTCTAACAGTGTATTAGACCCATTGTCTACATACACTATGTCACTATTTAATGCAGGTAGCGGTGCCCAAAGGGTTGAAGAAAGCCGGAGAGCTTTCTTATGACAACGCAACAAGGAAAAAAGTGCTTCCAACTTGGCCAAGTGGATCTGCAACAATGGATAAGAAGCTAGGGGTGAGGTGTTCGAGATTTTAAAAGCCACAATAGAAGTTAGTTATGTAAATGGCTTTAGAGGTTTACTTATGAACATAATGATCTCTGGAGGAATGTTATTGTTTCTATAATATGGTATGCTGCATCCTTGGGCGTCACTTTCCCCATGACACTTGGTGTCTGGAAATAAATTCGGAATGTGTGGGAATTTTTGGGGTAAACACAAAGGAAAAAATGGGTAACTATAAGATTTTGGCTGGACTTGGCTCGGCCATTCTCGACTCAAAGAAACCTTGCCAATACTGTTTAGTCTCTCCTCAAATCAAATGGCAACTGTTGCAAATTTTCGAGATGGTCATGGTTGGAATATCCTTTTTAGAAGGAACCTCAATGACTGGGAACTTGACAGCTATCTTGGCCTATTGTAACAACATGACATCTCTCCTTAGCTTAATGCAACCATGGACCATCTCAAATGGAAAGGAACCCCCCAAAGATGCCTTCACCGTTAGAAGCTGCTACACTCTACTGGAACAGCACCTATTCCTCTGTGGCCCTGGAAAACCATTTGGTGGAGTAAAGCTTCATACAAAGTGAAATATCATTTCGATGATATTAAAGAGGCTTATCTTACTCCTAACAATTTTCAGTTGAGCAACAGATGTTGTCTTTGCAAGAAAAAGGAAGAGAACATTAACCACTTCTTTCTTCACCGCAAGTATAATTCTCAGTTTTGGGATATGGTCTTCAACATTCTAGGTATAAGGTGGTGCTCCTATCCTTTCTGGTGCACAATTCTTCAGCAACCACAAATTTTTTTGAAGAAATGAAGATTATATTCTTAGTGCAATTGTATATTTTGCTTAGGCTTTGGTGCAACATGGCCCTTTCAGATGTAAATGATACCTTGGCCATTGTTGACTTCTAAGTGCATTAAATAACTTGTAATGGCTCATCCTTTTGGTTGTAATCTCTCCTGGCATTCACTTTATGCAGGTATTTCAATAAGGTTAACACTTAACCTATCTAAAAAGAGTGTACATATAGGTAGAAAAAGAAAAGGATGAAATGAGTTTTCAAAAAATAAAAATGGCTTAAATGTCAAAGAAGACTATCCTCCATAAAACCATCCCACACCAACTGATGTATCCAATTGACAAAATCTAATTAGAAGAGGAAAGAGCTCAAATTTTAAAGCAAACCATTCTGTAGAATCCAGAATCCACACCTAATACACCCTTACGGTAGATCTCTAACTTCCACCAACAAAGTTGTTGCACATGCAACACATATACTCTTTTTTATTAATAATGTAAAGATGATTTTATTTAAGCTAGTACCAAGAAAATATTGCAAAAGTGTTCAAAAAAGACAATCACAATGACTTCATTATATCTTTGCCATCGTGGAGTTCAAAATCCAAAAAGATGATCAGGCAGACCCAGGATTTGAACATGGCGGGGGCACCACCAGAGGCGGATGCATATTAGTCGAAGCAGTGTCATGCGACACCCCTTCGTCGAAAATTTTATTTTACACACACAAAACCTGATGTACTTAGATTGATAAATATTAAACGAGAAAAAATAAAACAGTGGCTCATTGTGCGGTTTGATGGATGTGAACCCACTTTACATATTAAGGTCCTCTTCGCAAGAAGAATGCAACGACGAAGATTCAAATACTGGTGATCACACTTGTGCAGAGGGACTAAGCAACAAGTTGGACCAGTGCACCTGATCAACATTTGTGTCTCAGGGTGCCTAACAAGATAAATGATCCTTTATCAAGGTATAACACACATATACAAGATCTTTTCCGAAGTTAACAGGTCCCATGATCCATCACCCTTCCATGTGGGTCCACCTCTGGTTCCAGGTTCTCCATCCTGTGTCGGTGCACCAGAGGAACAAACTATGAATACATTCAGATTCAACTAAAGATAAATGTAGCTTCTTCTCTTCGAAACATCTCTTATCTCTTTCCAGCCAAATATTCCACATGATACATAATGGGTAAGTCCAACAAATTTGTTTGAGATTGTTCCCGATGCTCTGTTCCTGCCAGCTTGACATTAGATTCTTGACATCCTTTGGCATCACGTACTACACCCAAAAAATATACAGAAATAATGTCCAAACTTGTCGGGTTGAGTCAAAATGCAGTAGAAGAATCAGTGGTTTCCCCTGCTATTTCACAAACAAAGCATTTGCTACACGATGAAATTCCACTCCTTTGTAAAGTGTCCAACGTTAGGCAAGCATTCTTTGTTGCCACCCAACCAAAAACAAGCCTCTTTGGAAGAGCTTCTGTTTTCCAAGTCACTTCCCATGGCCACTCAGCTTTCCAATTTTCAGCTTGCTTTTGTAGCAACTTGCACAGAGAATGCACTACTATTACTTTTTTCCTAAGAAGGTAAGGTAAAAATACACCATAATTACCCGCCAACCAAAAATCACCTATCTCTGCTGTTCTCATCCTGTTTAATTGGCCTCAATAAATTCAATGATTCACAAGCTTCATCCACCTCCCAATCATTAAAAATCCTTCTAGAAGAGTAAACTGAATATAACAATCCACCATCATGCAATACATAAAAAAAGGAAATGAGTTTTGATTTGGCATCTCCCAAGATGATCAGACCAGTTTTTTGTTCTCTTACCATTTCCAATTTTCAACTACATATACAGTTGAAATTCTTCCCAAAGCTGACAAATACTTTTTCCAAATTGTATTCTTGTAAGCGGCTGCCAGAGGGCTAGGCTTCCAGAAGTTCACTTGTTCATATTTAGCGTTTATCATATCCTTTTAAGTCTCCTTTTTTTCTTCGTTTAGTCTCCATAACCTATCTAATAAAGCATATTCTACTCCTCTTCCTACAGACTAAGGCCATTAATAAGTTGGTTGCATAAAATCTTCTGGAACAGGCAGCTTTTGCTAGAAAAGAAGCCAACATGGTAGGCAACACATATGAGACAAAGCTATTGAACTGAGAAGAAACCCTATTGGAAAGGAATTTATAGAGTTTTCATCTATTAGGCAACTAGCCCAGCCCACTGGTGATATTGTCCATTTTGGATCTAAACCACACGGCTTCAAAGCGCGTCAGTAGGGTCTAATGCTTATTTCCTTACATACGCAGCATGTGTTTGCCTGATGCAGGATTTGCCTAGGGTGTGACAAGTCCCTTGCTGCCTCGTACTTTGCTTGTTGTTGTAGAGAGCATTCACGACTAGTGAATCATAAAACTTCTAAATTGTACTAGTTGTGCAGTGATATTTCAATCATGGTCATGTCACTTGAAACAATGCTCATCGAATACACACTCAAACGCATAAGTAAGTAGCACCAAATGGGAGCTAAATCTGTAGAAAGTACAAACATCTACTCACCCCAACCTATGTAGAGAAATAACAAAATCATTACAATATGTAAATCCTTTTACAACTAGATTACACCTAAAACCAAAAACGATAAGCATTCGAACTTCAAACACTGAAAGGTTTCTCTTCTTCATTCATTCTTCATATAAAACATCTATCATTTCTCCATCCACCCTTCCCAAAATGCAAAATTGTGACTGTTTTGATAAGCTCATGATATGTCTTCCAGCTATATAGAGTCTCATGATGCCTTAGGCATCATTCAGATCTTCCAAGTTCCAAATCATGCCTGGATCTACTCCAGCAAGAAACAAAATTTTGATCCTCTATCTTCAGAACTCATAAACAGCAGCTTACATCTCTTTGAAAGTATAATGGATGCTCCAATATCAAATTTATAAATAACAGCTTATCAAACACAAACTAGCACGGTAAAGTGTGAAAACATTGCCTAGAGTCTAGTCACCTCATCCAACCACATAACTTCACCAACAAGAAAGGGTTTCGCATCTTTGCTTTACTACAATCACTTCCATGACAACTCCATGACTCCATCACTACCACAACTAATGATAACACCTTTCATGCTTTCTTCTCCTTTTTCAGATGTATTAAGCAAATATCTGATAAGTTAGGAATTATTAATACCATGTCTGCATCTCAAAATCTACCCCCATATCCTCAATGATCAAATTCTTAAGGTAGCCTCAGCAATGAGCACTTCCATATTCCTTTAGTGTTTCATTGACCGCACTGCTAACAATTCTTGGTTAGACCTGTATATCTTTGTAGGGATACTATTCAGAGAATTCTGGTTTTTAAGGACTCCTAAGTTGGATTAAAGCAAAATATTTAGTATTAAAATGAAATAAACCTCAATAGATACAGAATGGGTACAAATGATTCACATAGCTAACCCAACTAATATAAAAGTAGTTGACTGGTTAATATACTGATTGAAGCTCAAGTCTTTTTTTTCTTTCTTTGGTAACTACATATTGGGTTTGATGCACTTGAGCCGAGGGTCTTTCAAAAACCGCCTTTCTGCCTCCTCAAGCTAGTGGTAAGGTCTCCATACACTCTACCCTCCCCAAATCACACTTAGTGGAATTTCACTAGGTATGTTGTTGTTGTTGTTGTTTGGTAATTACATATTAACTCAAACAAGAAAAGCATCAGATCACAGGATTTATCACTCAAGAAGGCGACATTTAAGAAGTTATTGCACAGAACTTGAATTATCACCCACACTTACCCATTGTCAGATCAGACAACAACCCTCATCAACCTCAACTATCTTCACAAAAATCAATAATTTACAAAACACATATGCACAAACAAAGAAGCAGACAAAAGGGTTTCTTTAAATTGGAAAGAAAAGAACAAACCGTAGAGGAATCAAGAATGAGGACTTTCATCCCAGAAATGTCTTGCAACATGCGATTGATATAGTCCCTCACCGCTGCAACAAGTACCATTTTTTAAAAATTCCTTGTATGATTTCAGCAATCACAATCCAAAAATATGCAGAGGATTTGATCTGATGAATTCAGTGGAAAAAATTGTTTCAGATCTCAGCTAATTCTTTGGAGGGAATTAAAGAACATTAGGGAGTTTGAGGAAGAAAAAAAAGAAAGATTGGTCGTAAACTAACCCAGTTAAGTTTTCTATTGAAAATTCCAATTTCATTTTATTTGGTTTTCATTAGATGTCATATCGGAATCGAATTAATTCAAATTTTCACATTCGAGGAAAGTATTCTCTATCTAAAAAAATAATTTATATTTAAATTTAAAATTAAAAATTTTCCAGTAAAGAAAAAAGTAGACTCATTCAACATTCGCACCACATTTTGGTAAGAACTTCATTTAATTGAAGGGGAAATAGATTTCGAATGATATTTTTGTGTGATTTTTTAAGCTGGTTTCAACTTTTTCATGAAGTATAATTTATCTATTAAGAAATGATTAAAAAAAACTAAAAAATGAGATTAAATAGAAAATATTTTAAAAGACCTTACTCAAAATAAGAATTATTTGACTTCTCAAATAATAAAATGTTACTACAGTAAATAAATTGATAGAGGAAATAAGATATAGTTTGATTTATTGACAAGTTATGCAGAGGTATATTTATATGTGGTCACATTGATTATATGGGGAATGAAATGGATATTATAATACCTACATAAAAAAATTAACTTAATTTAGTATCGTTAATACATGTATAATTCTTCTACATAATTTATCATGTATAAAACAATGCATATGTTTATATAAGTTATTATGTGTGTTCATTTTGTGAAGTTTTATATTAAAAAAAAATATTAAGTATTATTTTATGAGTGACAAATAAGCGGATTGAATAATTAATAGGTGGTTGAATATTGGTGATCCACATTTATTATGTAGTTGTGAGAAAAAAATCATATATGATCCATTATAATTTTCCATATTTGTTATAATATATTGCTTTCACTATTTATTTTATTTTTAAAAAAAAACACACAATTTTAGCCACAGTCTCTCTTCTCTTCGGATGAGCACTCAGTATTGAGCATTTTTGTAATAACTTGCTTATTATGCAATAGCTCGCAAACTACACATGAAACTTTTACTATTTCTAAAGGCTAAAAGTTAGTAATAAAATTTTCAAATTTCAAAAGCATTTGAAAATGAACATTGTTTTATGGAAATATAAGAAGCTTATTAGTTTAGATACCATATTTGATTTTATTTTATTATGTCGCATTATTAAATCTTATTTTGCAATAATGAAAGTCTCATTTCAATATAACCATAATCTGGTGTGGTGGCATAGTTACATTAAAAGAGTTCATTTGTCTTTGTATATTATTTAATACTTAAAGTTTATTTTTTATCCTACTTTTTATACTAATAACTTCTTATATCCTATCTTTCTTTTAAGTTTATTTTTTAAATTGTAGATGTCTAGTATTACGTAACAAAGACACAACATATTTAAATATTATATTTATATTATATTATGATATAATACGATATATTATGAAATACCATTTATGAATCTTCCAAACAAGTTGTAAATTAAAATTTTAAACCAAATAAGTGATGACATTGATTAGTACCAAAATACAGGTTGATATATTTATTGAAGATGATCTTCTACGTAATATACATGAAAAAGGGATAATTGAAACTTCTACATGATGAGACTGATATTCATGAATTTGATGGTGTATTTGAAATCGCAAAAGGTTAGCCAAGAACGATTAAATATGGTACCATTTCAAATAATATGAGATTTGATATTTTATAAGAATAACTGATAAGATTTATGAAGAAGTGGTAAATACTTTTTCATTTAACAAACTCGTTTGGTGCATTAACTTGATAGAAACCCACAAGAGTTGTAGTGGAGTGGTAAATACTCTGTCATCCTTAACTAGAGGTCTCGGATTCGAGTTACCCTAGGTGCGGAGTCACCTTTGTTAGGGAGCATTTTTACCCTCCAATGTGGGACTTCCTGACACAAATCTGAATTTAGTCAGACTTCAATATGGATAGCGAACACTGAATAGGAAATTTTAAAAAAAGAATTAACTTGTTGGACAACTTTTATGATATTGGAAACAGTATTCCCTTTCGCACTATAATAGTATCTTTCTTTGTTTAATTAATCCAACTGAGCATTTTTATTCACCACTTCTTTAAATTTCTTTACAGTTTCCAATTTTTCACTTAAAACAAGATAGAAAAAAAAATAAAAAATCACATAAAAGTCACTGCCCTTAAAAGATACTCTATTGTTTGTATAATGTTTAAGAAAGGTTAACTCCTTTTGGGTCTAATAAAACTCTAGTATAATGCAAATTAACTTAATCACTTCTTATGAAGACTTGAATTCATAGACTTGTAAAAGGACTATTCCAAGTAGTTGATGTAATTCCATGAACAAGTATATCCATTTAAATTTGAACTCAAACATTAAATAAAGCTGAAAATATTATATATAGCCTAGAAATGAAGTCGGGGATTGCTAACTCTTAACTTGCTCCTACGACTTCTTTTCATTTGGTGAGGCATGCCAACGAGATCTCATGAGAGTCTTGATGAATTGAATTTACTCAAATACACATTCATTTTTTTCGAAACAATCAGGTGAGACAATCTCACTTCAACCAGCACACTACATGATGCGTTTTCCAAAAAGACTCGACTCTTTAATTTATGACAATTTTGTGGGATTACACTGGATACGTTGGTGTCATAGCACAGATGTCAAACCTTAACAATCATGGCGCCATATACACGTACCTGAAATGTAGCTCTTGTCAATTTTGTTTCGCTCGTGTGATGTCTTCGGGCCGATGGAAGGGCAATGATTATTCACAACAATAAGAAAAGAAGAGGCAAAAACAAATAGCCAAGCAAGTGAAAAAGGAAGTAAGAAAGCTCACTTGGATAATATACAAACTCAATCATGTAGGAGAATGTACTTGACAAATGATTCAAGAAGAGAATACACGTGAGAGGAACTGCAAACTCTGCAGTCAGAAAATCTCACAAAGCTCTGCTGATGGCCTAATATTTCTCAAACAAATTGGAGGATATTGAGGTATATTGCGCCTGTAGAAAAGTTTCCAGGGAAGCTACCGTAGGAATCGTTGATTATGTTTCTACTATGTATACAACAGAGAGTAACACATTACCCAGAAAAAAGAAAAAAAGAAAACCCCGCTACACATATATAGGGAGAAAAAGCACTCGCCTGCACGACTCTATTCAAAACTCGCCATCTACTAGCTGTTAGAAGCACTGGACACTATGTTATCACCTTCTGTTTCCACTGGGGCTGCTACAGGACTGCCACTTGCTGATGCAGGTATCTTATCCCTAGTAGATCCACCGACTTGTTTGACCGAATCAACATCAGCCAAAGAAGTTGTGGAACCAAGGTTAGGGGTACTGGTACCAGAGACACGATCATCAAGTTGCTTAGGCCTATTCAGGGCATGGCAATGAGGGCAATAGTAGGTTATGTAAGGGAAGTCCTCTTTCCTGGCCAACCCTGCAAATGATAGTAATGCCATTACTTATTCACCATTCTTTTAAGTGAATCTGCTCCACTAATTGGGTTTTATTATCATTGAATTCTTTAGTTCTTACCATTGTGCATATGGCAATTGCCACAGATGAGTGCATAAGACTGGGTTGGATCCTCTCCCACAAGCAACGCCGCAATTCGTGCAATCCATCCTCCATCTTGTGTGCTGGAACCTGTCGGATTGTAATGCTCAACAACCGTTTGCTGATGCTGCATCATATCAGAACCTTCAAGCTGTGCCTGTTGAAGCATTTCCGCACCAGGATGATCTATTACAGCACTCTCTGGACTACTAGACCTTGCCTGCTTCCTATTTCTCAGCCCAGTAGATTGCACAACTTCAACATCGTTGCTCTTCCCAGTAGGGACATTATGCTTAGTGTCATCTCCCACGTACACTTTCAAGCCAGTATCTGCACCAAGCTTGGATGCAAGCACAGTGGCTGCAGCTGCCTTAGCTGCTGGGTCGGGGTCATATCTCTGCACAAAAGATTCAACAATGATGCTTGGAATTTGTCAAAAAAAGGTTTTTTGGAAAATCACAACGATAGAGGCAAGGATAAAAGAGTGAGAAATGTAACACTAAATAAGTCTCTCAGAGTGCAATTTCATGGTTCTTTTTTTCCTTTTTATTTCTTAACACAAGAAAAACTCTTCGATCACAGTATTCATGGTTAATAACATGTGAACTTGTATAAGCCCAAAACCTTGCATATGGGCTATCACCTGAATGAGCTGTTGCGTTATATAGTAATTTGTCTTCTCTTTGAGTTCCTCAATCTTGGCTTGCCTTTCAGCTCGTAGTTTCTCTAGAGTTTTCTGGTCCTTACGTTCACCTGCACGAACACACATAAAGGATAAGGACATAAGGAATAAGTGAGACAAGAAACACTATTCTTCTAAGGCCTTCATGACCAAGGACAACCTGTCAAATTCAGTGAAAGCCACAAGGAATAGACAAATAGGAAGATCTTTAAAAGCCAAAAGGAAACTTCCATGGAATGAAGTAAGATTTAAATTTTTGCACAATATTTTCAATGACATCTCAGCAAACGCTGGATGCTTTGCCTTTGTGCACCAGGATGCCCTTTTCCCACTTGTGGGATTGGGTAAGTTGTTGTATTTTTCAATAACATCATACAAGGTGATCTTAAAATACAGGTCATGGACAATTTCATGTTGTTTGAGAGCCTGACATTATCAGAAAGCAAAATCAAATATACTCTCAACCATTTGAATATGTGCAAATCAAAAAGCACTCGAGATCAAAAGAGCATAAGATAAACTATGAGCTCTCTCATATGTCATTATAGCTTCATCAAAATAATCAGGTTTTCATTTGAATTTTACATAAGCTTTTCTTTAGGTTGGAAGTAACTTTAAAAGCAGAGTTTCCTCTGCCTCTACAGCCACTAGCTTTCTGCTACAGTCCAGTTACCAATCAATTCAGTATCTCATGGTTCCTTTTCATTGCCATAATTTCCCCCACAACAATGTCTGCTTCAACTATAGTAGTCCATACTGTTAGCATGATTGGACAGATTCTAAATATCTGTACATATCTATGTTACAACTCTAAATATTTGTGTAATGATGATAGGAGATAGCATAGATTAATGTAGCATATTTTCAGAGATATTACAATTAGGAATAGCATATATTTAGGGATATATAGCAGATTTTTAGGCATGTAAATCAGAATTCTTTCTATTTAATGGAAGAACTCTCATTTGAGAGAACTCATTCAGCAAAATTGACATG
>JAJOOO010029026.1:0-41604 GCA_029582685.1 Solanum piurae
CGGTGCTTTCAATGGGACGGTTGTGACTTCCCTCAGTTGGTTTGTGTGGCGTAAGCCCCCCCCCCCCCCCCCATTTTATCCATATCTTTAGTCTTTAGGGTCATTTTAGTTTCTTACAAGTTGGAGATTTGGGCTTCAATTCAGAATCAAAATGAATGATGGATTAGTGGTTCGTGTGCTAGAAAGTCATGACTGTTCAAAATGATGGATTTGGAATCAATTTATTGGTTTTTGAAGCCACTAACATGGGATACGTGAGCTTTATGGTTAAATGACAGAGAAAAGAGACATGGAAAACTTTAACCAACATTCTCATGGGAAAGCAAGGTTTCAAGATGAAACTATGAAACAGAGCTAGATATTGGCAAGAATCCCAGAAGCCCATTCTGTCTCGATTAGCAAATATCACATGATCAGCAACCCATGACAGCACAGTTATACACAAAGCATCCTGATCGCTTTAATCAAAGCAAGTTCCACTGAGGGCGTCCTACACTTGGAACAGATGAATTCACTTCAGAAGGCCCTACACCCATGGCTATAGGCTCTCCAATTAAGATTAGCCTATCACCGCATGCTCGAAAAGCCAAACCCCAATCATCCATTGAAGCTGCTCTTTCAGGTAATCTTCTTATGGTTGCCCATGCTTTAATTTGCTTGTCATACTTCCTCACCTCCATGTTAGCATAATCAATAGCATACAAATTACTATTTACAACTGCCACCAAAGGAGGTGTTTCAGATGTAGCAGGCGTATCACCCCTAGCTCTAGCTCGGACAGGAGATATGTTTTAAATTTCAGTCCACTTTCCTGTTCCAGATACTATTAGTCTCCACAGTGTGTCAATAGCACCTTTGACAACTCTATTCTTCCAATGACTCCAATTACATAAAAATTTCTATCCACAAATACTGCAAAACACATCTTACACTGCTTGTTCATGCTTGGTAGAGTTTTCCAGGTTCCAGACTCTAAATTTTAAAGTCCTGCTGAGCTAAGTATTTTTCCCCCATGAGTCACAACCACCAGCTAGAATGGAAAACTCCCCAAAGATGGCAGAGCCAAACAAACACCTTGGTGCATTCATTTGCATTCCAGATGACCAAGTGTTTGTCAGTAAGCTGTAACGATAAATGACATGTATAAAATCACCTTTCCATTCACAAGAAGCTCTATCCTAACTGAAAAAGAGCTGCTTGTGTTTGGAAAGGAGATCTTGTCCATGTCATTTATCGTTACAGTGTACTGACAAACACTTTGTCATCTGGAATGCAAATGAAAGAACCAAGGTGCTTGTTTGGCTCTGCCAGCTTTGGGGAGATTGCCATTCTAGCTGGTGGTTGCGACTCATGGGGGAAATATACTTAGCTCAGCATAACTTTATAATTCAAAGACTGGAACGTGGAAGACTTCACCAAGCATGAACAAGTGGCATAAGATGTGTTCTGCGGTATTTATTGATAGAAAGTTGTATGTAACTGGAGGCATTGGATGAATAGAGTCGTCAAAGGCGCTATTGACACACTGTGGAGACGAATATGATCTGAAAACAGGAAAATAGACTGAAATCTTGATCATGTCTCCTGTCCGAGCTAGAGCTAGGGATGATACGCCTGCTACATTTGAAGCACCTGCTTTAGTGGCAGTTGTAAATAATGATTTGTATGTTGCTGATTATGCTTACGTGGAAGCAAGGAAGTACGACAAGCAAAACAAAGCACGGGCTACAATAGGAAGATTGCCTGAAAGAGAAGCTTCTAATATGAATGATTAGGGTTTGTCTTTTAGAGCTTGTGGTGATAGGCTAATTTTAATTGGAGGGACTAGAGCCATGGGTGTAGGGAATTTCTAAATGAATCCACGGATTCCAAGTGAAGGACCGCCTCATTGGAACTTGCTTTGACGAAAGAGATCTGGTTACTTTGTGTATAATTGTATTGTCATGGGTTGATGATCATGTGATTTTCATGTGTTATGTTGATGCTGAAGAAATGATCTCAGCAGCTAATATTCAAAAAATATTAATACATGCCTTGAACTAAGGATGTACTCGAGTTGCTATTCAGACATTTTGATGATTCTTTTATGTATGTTGATTTCTTGGTTATGCGCATATATTCAGTAATTGTGGTTGGCATTTGGTGCAGCTATTGATTACCTAATTGTGTTTTTCTCTCCTAATGTTGTGGCTGTAGGTATCAGATTATAAAGCTTATTCCAAGCAAAAGAAAATGTATGCAGACAATGCATTATTGTAGGTTTGCTTTACTCTACTCTCTGCCTCTCTTGTCATTTATCACGGTAAATATTTACCACATTCGTGTTTATCAAACAGTTTAACCACACTACTGGCAGGACTGATGTAACACTTAGTCATGGCTAATGATAAATGTGTTACATATACATATTTTGCATTGGTGGGGTTGATGTAAAACTCGAGCTTGGGTAAGTTGTTAACGTCACATCTCCACAATATCTTGTTATATTTGTACTTGTTATGGATTATGTTAGAATTATGACCTCCTTAATTCTTCGATGGAACACGTATAGCTAACCAGTTCCTTAGTTTACTCAGTAGTTTGAAGTTAAGCAAGTCAGTAAGAAACAATGCAGTAATATTAACTTCTATTTTTATTACTTCAGAAACTTCAAACTACAATTGATTACACAACACTATATTCTTTAGGAATTATAAACTCTAATTCCTAGATTTCGAACACAAAACCCCCTGGTTTTATGTTCACCTAAATCTTCCAGTTGACTACCCAACTTGAAGATTTACTCAGACTAAGAAACTACACCAAGGCTCAGATAACTACAACTCAATTCTAAACAAAATAAACTCTTTTATTTTCAATATTCGCAGCACCCCAGAAAAACTTCACACAGAACTCTCTCAACGGCTTGATCGTCCTTGCTCTTTTTCTCTCTTTGGAGGTGCGCAATCTTCAACACTACTTCCTTTAGTTAGTTGAGGGGATTTATTTATTCACTCTTCCTTCTCCACTTAGTAGCCACATTAGCAGCGGTTGGGATGATTTTAGGGCAGCCTATTCCCTTTGACTATATAATCATGCGGTGTCTGGAAATTTAAACCTGATTTCCTCCGTAAATTATCCGATCCAAATGGCAGATAAGTTTTCAAATCTATACCTTTTCTTGTTGGAGAGGTGATGGTAATATAAACTACCAAAGAAACTAGGGTAAACCAATCAGATCATGACATTGTAGGTTAACGTTCAAGATGAAACTATGCAACAGAGCTAGAGATTGGCAAGAATCCCTGAAGCCCATTCTGTCTCGACTAGCAAATATCACATGATCAGCAACCCATGTCAGCACAGTTATACACAAAGCATCCTGATCGCTTTCATCAAAGCAAGTTCTAGTGAGGGCGTCCTTCACTTGGAACCGATGAATTCACTTCGGGATGCCCTACACCCATGGCTATAGGCTCTCCAATTACAATTAGCCTATCACCGCA
This sequence comes from Solanum piurae, assembly GCA_029582685.1. NCBI lineage: Eukaryota > Viridiplantae > Streptophyta > Magnoliopsida > Solanales > Solanaceae > Solanum > Solanum piurae. Next base: position 3,486 of record JAJOOO010029026.1, read on the forward strand.
TGCTTGAAAAGCCAAACCCCAATCATTCATTGAAGCTGCTCTTTCAGGTAATCTTCTTATGGTAGCCCATGCATAATCAGTAGCATACAAATCACTATTTACAACTGCCACCAAAGGAGGTGCTTCGGATGTAGCAGGCGTATCACCCCTAGATCTAGCTCAAACAGGAGACATGCTTTAAATTTCAGTCCATTTCCTGTTCCATATAATATTAGTATCCACAGTGTAAATAGCACCTTTGACAACTCTATTTCTCCAATGCCTCCAATTACATAAAACTTTTTACCCATAAATACAGCAGAACACATCTTACACCGCTTGTTCATGCTTGGTAAAGTCTTCCAGGTTCCGGTCTCTAAATTGTAAAGTTCTGCTGAGCGAAGTATTTTTCCCCCGTGAGTCACAACCGCCAGCTAGAATGGAAATCTCCCCATAGCTGGCAGAGCCAAACAAACACCTTGATGCATTCATTTGCATGACCAAGTGTTTGTCAGTATACTGTAACGATAAATGACATGCGAAAAAATCTCCTTTCCAAACACAAGTAGTCCTGTCTCAACTGCCAAAGACTCCTTGTGTGAGAACACAGAGCACTCATAGAGATTCACTAATGGTAGATGCATCCAACGGCAACGACTAGGCTCAAAAGCTTCCCATTCAAGTGGAAAACAAGAAAATAAACTCAATGCTCAACCAAACATGTTGATGCTGCAGTTTGTAAATCTCCCCAACTACTAATTAATGAGAGAAAGCTACGATTCAAAGATGCAATAGCTTCATAATCAGACTGTATAACCCTGGTCTGATTAGGCGGCTATTGCATCTTTGAATGGTAGCTTTAACTCTTTAATTAGGAGTTGGGGAGATTTAGAGACTGCGGCATCAACATGGTGTGGTTGAGCATTGGGTTTATTTTTCTTGACATCTACTTGAATGGGAAGCTTTTGACCCCAGTCGTTGCCGTTGGATGCATCTACCATTATTGAATCCCTATGAATGCTTTGTGTTTTCAGACAGAGAGTCTTTGGCACTTGAGAAATAGTTGCTTGTGTTTGGAAATGAGATTTTGGCGCATGTCATTTATCGTTATAGTATACTGATAAACACTTGGTCATCTGGAATGGAAATGAATGCAACTAGGTGTTTGATTGGCTCTGCCAGCTTTGGGGAGATTTCCATTCTAGCTAGTGGTTGTGACTCACGGGGGCAATATACTTAGCTCATTGGAACTTTACAATTCAGAGACTACAATGTGGAAGACTTTACCAAGCATGAACAATCGACGTAAGATGTGTTCTGGGTATTTATGGATAGAAAGTTATATGTAATTGGAGGCATTAGATGAATAGAGTCGTCAAAGGTGCTATTGACACACTGTGGAGACGAATATGATCTGAAAATAGAAAAATAGACTGAAATCTTGATCATGTCTCCTGTCCGAGGTAGAACTAGGGATGATACATCTGAAGCATCTCCTTTGGTGGCAGTTGTAAATAGCGATTTGTATGTTGCTGATTATGCTTACGTGGAAGTGAGTAAGTATGACAAGCAAAGCAAAGCATGGGCTACCATAGGAAGATTGCCTGAAAGAGCAGCTTCTATGAATGATTGGGGTTTGTCTTTTAGGGCTTGTGGTGATAGGCTAATTGTAATTGGAGGTACTAGAGCCATGGGTGTAGGGAATTTCGAAGTGAATTCACGGGTTCCAAGTGAAGGACCGCCTCATTGGAACTTGCTTTGACAAAAGAGATTTGGTTGCTTTGTGTATAATTGTGTTGTCATGGACTCATGGGTTGATGATCATATGATTTTTGCCTGTTGATTCATGTTGATGCTAAAGAAATGATCTCAGCAGCTAATATTAAAAAAATATTAATATATGCCTTGAACTAAGGATGTACTCGAGTTGCTATTCAGACATTTTCACGATTCTTTATGTATGTTAATTTCTTGGTTCTGCGCATATATTCAGTAATTGTGGTTGGCATTTGGTGCAGCTATTGGTTACCTAATTGTGTTTTTTTCTCCTAATGTTGTGGCTGTAGGTATCAGACAATGCATTGTTGTAGGTTAGCTTTACTCTACTCTCTGCCTCTCTTGGCATATATTACCGTAAATATTTACCACATTTGTCTTTATCAAACAGTTTAACCACACTACTGGCGGGGTTGATGTAACACTTGGTCATGGTTAATGATAAATGTGTTACATATACATCTCTTGCATTGGTTTGATGTAAACCTCGAGCTTGGGTAAGTTTTAATGTCATATCTCCAAAATATCTTGTTGAATATGACCACATTAACTTAATGTCAGCAGTGTTACAGGGCTAGTAGCAAATATGGATAAATCTAGCATATTCATGGTAGGAATAGAAGATTTCACAAAAACTCAAATACTACAGGAGACGGGGTTCATGCTAGGCTCATTTCCCATCAGCTAGTTATGAATCCCTGTTAGAAACACAAAGAAGATTGAGAATAGCTGAGTTGATCTGGAGCAGAATACTACAACCTAGACACAGATTTATTGTATGGTTAGCAGCATCACCGGGCAGATTGCTTACAAAAGCCAGACTTCAATGAATGCGGATTCCAGTTGATAATCCAGAATGTTACCTTTGTGAGACTCAAGTAGTAGAGACTCAAGTGCACCTGTTCTCTCATTGTGAATGGACCAGAAGAATGTAACTAAAGAAAGTGTATGTTTCTCTTGTATTTGTAAGATTGACATATTTTAGCATGAATTAAGAACAAAGATAAATGCAGAAATCCCCAAGTTGAGTATGTGACCATCAAAGGATCTGGAATCAATCGAAGAACTCTCCGAGCTTGTAACAAGACAAACTGTATAACCAAGATTCATTCAAAGCTCTAAAGAAAATCGTTGTAATCCAAGGGGACTGGACTAGCTAGGCATTATGTCGGTGATCTGAACTAGTATAAAAACCTCTGTGTCTACTATCTATTACAATTTGCTATATATATATATATATATATACATTTGTTTAGCTAATCTGCAGGAAAGTCGACTTGCCTGGATCATAAGTAGACTAACTCATTAACTAACTTACGAAAAGATTTTAGAGGTGAAAGAATATACTTTAGAGGTTTTTTTTTGGTTTCCTATTCGATATCCATATTGAAATCCGAGTAATTTGGATTTGTGGTGCATAGGGCCCCATTCGAGGGAAAGTGCTCCCTACAAAAAAAAATCATATTCAAGGTTCAAACTCAAGACTTCTGATTTAAAGTCTACGTTAAAAAGGCTTAACTAGGGATTGACAGTCTTATGTGAAGAAAATATGATGAAAATGAATATCAAATGGTTCTCATAGAATTGGCAAAATGTAAAAGAAAAGACTGAGTGAGAATTTAAAACTTATAAATTCGAGATTCTAAATTCTTTTAAAAGTTAATGAATTTTAAATTAATAATTTATATATATTCAATAAATTTTCTTAAATCGACTGATCTCATAAACTATATTCTAACGTGTAAAGGAAACCCCATCTTAATTTTTAGTAGGTACCACGACCCCACCAAACCTGGCAAATTAATTGTAGACAACACTTCATCAAGTTGATAAAGAAAGATATTTTTGGACAAAGTGAAAAAAAAACACTACATGATATCATTCAATTTGAATAAATAAACTTTTTTTTATCAAGATAAGCACTATCACTAATTGCTATACAATGATTGAGAATAGAAATATGAGCTCCATTGATTGGACATCTTTTTGTACTCTTTTCAATTTAATTTTTTTAATAAAAGTGTATCTATAAAATGTATGATTGAATTTAAGTTAAATATGTATATATGTATTTTAAATTTAGTAATATAATATTTACCTATTATATCATGTTAATTAGGTACTAATTTTTTAGTTTTTCTTATCATAAAAAATATTTATAATTATCTTATAAATAAATAAATTATAAATATATGTTTTACCATATAAATGTATAATGTTAAAAACATAAATCATATTTTAAAATAGCTTATGGGCAATCAAAAGTAAATTGACAAAATGGAAAAAGTGAATTAAAAGTAAAGAGGGTCCACCATGGTGTCCTCAATTTGGCACCACTATTTGTTTAGGATATGTAATTTTTTATTTTGACTTGTTCACTATCGTATTTCTTTTTCATATCGTACACTATATGTTTTTCAGTTTCGAAATTATTAAAAAGTTTTTTTTACCTTCATATGAAAAGAAAAAACCTACGCACATACCACCTAGACATTCTTCAAATTTCAATTATGAAACTACACTATAATTTTGTTATATATGTAAAATTCTAAATTTTGTTATATATGTAAAATTCTAAAAGTAGTCAATCAATCAAGTAACTTCGATCCAAATACACCAAAAGAATGTAGTGTAATGGATGGGGCCCTCTTTTCTTAATTAGATGTCTTGAGTTCAAGCTCTGAGTATGAAAAATTCTTGATAAGGAATACTTCCTCTCAAATAGATCCTATGCGGTACAAATCCAAATATAATCGAATTCTACTACGAAGCGCCGTACACCAAATAAAAAAAAAAACTCAAATATATAGTTGGAAAAGGATATGACTTTAACAAAGATCTGGATATCAACTTAATGGAGCAATAACTTGAACTCAACTACCAATTCTGATCATCATATTTTATTTTAATGTATAGTTAATTAATGGAATTGAAGTAGAGAATTGCAGAATAATGTTTACATACCTCAATGTTTATTCTTGTCATCAATATTGACATTGACCTTTACAATTAATGCTTGATTAATTATTTTTTCAAAATAACTATACATATGGGTCGAAGAGGCCCTCGATATTTAAATTTCAATATTTGATGTCCCAATATAAGCTCAATGGTCAGGTTGTAAGATTTTTAGTAAGGTTAAATAGAGAAGTATCGAAAATACTTCTAATTTGGAGCGAATTATTAGTTTTATTTTTAAACTATTGACAGTCTTAAAGATATTATTTTACTTGACTAATTAAACTTAAATGAACCCTTGATTAGTGAAATACATCCCTAGATTCTCGCCAAGTTAGGGTGTTTTCAACACTTAATTTGGCTTTTTATTAAGAATTTCATGTTCCTACAAGAGCTTGACACAACTTGGCACTTGCTCTGTCATCTTGCATATCGGGGGTGTATCTAAATTTAGTTAGTCAAGTAGAGGAGTGTTGTTAAAGCTGTCAATAGTCAGGGGACAAAACTAACAATTTGCATCAAGTTCACAGATATTTTCAATACTTCTCTAGAAGGTGGATGTATGATTTAAAGGTTTAATCAATAATTTATTCTCAACTCTAATTATTTATTTCTTAAATCATTTTCCAAGACATAATATTAAATATCAATAAGGATGGTGTGATAAAATAGTCATGTCAATGATCATTATGTTCTTAATGATTGTATCAAATCCAAATATAACAAATAAAAATAAACGGAGCAAATATCTCAGAAATAAAAACACCCAAATTATATACTGCTATACCACCAAATTATTTTCTTGACATGAAATTTGATAGCTATAACAGTATAACTAAATAGGTAGATAAGCCAAAAAAAAGTATTTATAAACCAAATTAACTTATAAACTTAGCAAAACACTTTTTAGAAGTGTTTTTCTCACCACCACGTCTTCATTTCTCTCCTAATTAAAGGTTAAAAGGAAGAAAACAACTGACTTTTTACCAAATTTTAGCTAATATTAGCCTTTAATGAAAAAAGCAGCAAGAAAGAATTTTAAATTGTCAAATATTCAATTTTGCCATATTTTTCAAAGAAATTAATGTTTGTGAAGTTAGAACTCCTTTTTCACTTTAGGGCAATTGATTCCTTTTGGTTTTGAATTTTTCTTTCTCACTTTATATTACTCCATCCATTTCAAAATAATTGAATTATTGAGTCAATGCACATTCATTAAGAAAAAAAATTAGGACATAAAATAAATGCCATTTTCCACTTGTGCATTTTAGATATTGTCAAACTATTTTTAAAAATATAAATAATTCAAAGTAAAATCATAAATATGAGCAATTAACTCTCTTGAAATTATTACCTAGAACATGTAAATGAGGGGCAAAAATGGAAAAATAATTGAACAACTCTCTTAAACTTTGAACAATTTACTTATTTTGAACTATAAAAAAGGCTCAATAATTCACTTATTTTAAAACGGAGAAAGTAATTTTTATTTTCAGACATAGAGTTGATTGAGTTTAAAGAGATTTGACAAGGATAGGTTGTCTTTATTTTATCTGTCATTTGTAGGTAAGGGGGATTTAAAAAGCCCAACTACCAAGTTAAAGATGATATTATTTTAAATAATACTATTTTTATAAGTCAACAATATTAAAAATGTATATTTATTTTTATTTGTCACTTTTATCAAAAAATATTTTTTATATATATTTTATCTTTAACATTTATTACTTATTCTCCGAATAATTTATCAAAATCTAAAATTAAACATCAATTAATATAAATATCGTGATAAAATATTCATGTCCATATTTTTAAAGAGCATGCTAACTTCAATGTGAATAAATAAAAGGGAATGAAAAGAAAATAATGTGTTATTTACTTGATGGGAGAACTTAAATATTAGTATGGCACATTAAATTTACTACTTCTCTTTATAAATTTTGGGGCTTAGGAACTTTTTTTTTTTCTCCGAAGGCTTAGGAACTAACTCTAGTATCTTATGTTAATTACACTTCTAGTATAATACATTTCTTTTAAGGTGATGTGTTTCATAAAAGAAAAACAATGGGAAAATGTTATAAATATATTTATATCATAGTAAATGTTTATTTTATTTTTAGGATAAAAAACAAAACTAATTATTTTGAAATAAGTTACAATGTTTTTCTATAACTAAGTTTTAGGAGTTTGGTAGGATTTTTTAGCAGTTATAATAGTAATAATCAATACATATATACTTTTAACACTCATTATACATTATTTGGATTTTTTTTCTCTTAGTAGAATGAAATTTAGATAAGTTATACACTATTTGATACAATTTTTCTTTATTTACATAATAAATAATACCTATATATATATATATAATATAAACATGCATTTATATATTATTATATACCAAATAAAATATTGATTAGCGTGTGCTATTTATATATTAATAAAATTAGTCTATTCATTGTCTTCCTAACTTTCATCTTTTCACACTTAATCAAATTCCCACGATGAAATGATCTTCCATGATCATATATAATTTCAATAGAAAAATATTACTTTTCCAAATTTCTTGTTATTTTCATATTATTATTATTTTGAATAGAAATAGTTTATTTTTACAAAAGTTTTAAAATTAAAATTATGAAGGATTACAAAATTAATTGACCATGGCCATTTGTTTTTTATATATAAGTTTAATCTAATCTAAATATCTAATTATTAATTACTACTTTCTAGTCTATATTAAGTAAAAAAATAATTAAAGACTACTTTTTAATGTTACTCTTACACAATTCTCACTATTTTGTAAATATAAAAAAATATTTTATAATTATTTTAAATTTTAAATAATTCACTTATTTTAAAGTCGAATTTTTTTTTGGGCTTTTCTCACCAATCGTCATTACACTAATGTGCTGGCATGTATTAATAGAGTGTTTTGACTTTCCGATGGGAAGAAGAAAAGAAGAAAAAATGAAACTTTCTTTTCTTCTTCTCTGAAAATCAAATAACATAATTCCAAGAATATACCGATTTTTTGGAGATAAGGAGATAATTAATGGCTTCTCCACCTCTTCACGCTTCCTTTTTCCTCAAAATCAATAGATTTTTCGCTCTAAAAAAATGATATAGATATGAATTCTCTCTTTTTTTATTGATATCAAATAGTATTTGTTAACGATTTTGAAGATTATTTGGTTGAGAAGCATATGATCCTGCGGAAATGGGAGCATGTGTATCGCGGCCAGATAGTTGTGTTGGAGGTAAATTGAAAGGTTCGAATAAGTTTAGGAAAAGAAGGGGAAGAAGAAGAAGGAAGAAATCTAGCTCACTTCACAAAATTGATGAGTCATTTCCTTTGGATAACTACAATCCAACATTTCAGGGTACTTTCTCTCTCTATCTCTGTTTTTACTTTTTTGGTGAAATTCATTTGTTTGGTTGTTTTCACTTTATTTTTTTTTGGGGATTATTAGGTGTTGTGATCTAGAATTTTGTTGAATTGTGAAAGTAATCAGCATTTTAAATTTTAAATTTTGAGTCAGTTTGGTTAAGTTGAAGGTTTTTAAGGTGGAGATATGGAGGTCTGGAGGTGATGAGATCCATTTAGGATGGAAAAGTTTCGATTAATCCAAGTTTTTAGTAGGTTAGTTGGTTGGTTACGTAAACTTTCACCTGGTTGGTGAAAGTATGATTCTTCACCTTGTAATCTTTTTTCCCCATTTTCTCTCCCCCTATCCCCAATTTAGAATGAAAAAAAGGAGTATTCTTTCGATTTTACTTAGAGGAGCTTTGGAGTGGCTAGAAAAAAGGAATTCAGTGTATGCTTGATTGAGTAACATAGCGGTGAAATATAGATTCTGATGAACACCTTATTCGATAATAAGCACTTGTATTGGTTCATCTGGTATACAATTTAACTTAATAGTAAAACTTTAGATGGTATGTTGTTCCACTGCATTCGTTTTCTTTTCCTAACTCCTATCAAATGCCTTCAGCAAGTGGCAAGTCAAAGTGAGATTGTATGTTTCGTTGTCCGTTAGGACATAAGTGTGTTTTCAACATTCCATCTATCATTCATTGGGAAGGATCTAGTATAGTTTAAGTTTTCATGTTTTTATCCGAAAGGTGAATAGCAGATAAAATCATCACAAATAACCTTCTCAATTGTTTAATGTTTGTCATGGAAATCACAGGAAGGATTGAGGAGGCATGGTTTGATTCCGCTGCAATATTTGAATCTGACTGCAGTGATGAAGATTTCCAGAGTGTTCCTGATGGTACAGCATTCTAGTTTTCTATCTTCTGTTTCAACTGGTAGAATTTTGTTTCATTTGAACTTAGTAATTAAAATATGAACACAATTACTGCAGATGTACTCTCTGTCAACAGCTTTGATTGTGGGCGGACTAGTGTAGCGTCTATCAAAGATACTAACCATGGGGATGTTAATTTAAACCTTGATGGACCTCACAGTGAGGTACGGCCTGTTTTCCTTGATGAGATCTCGTCCTCGGAAAATATAGGTAGCGGCAGGGAGGATGGTTTGTCGGAAAACTGTGGAATTCTTTCAAACAACTGTCTGCCCCGTCTTACCTCCACTGTTGTGCCTGTTGAGAAGAGATCTCTTAGCTCTAGTCCTCCAAGTTCAAGGAAGAAAGCGGACCTAAAACTTCCCTTCAAATGGAAAGATGGAAATCCTTGTGCCACTCTACGTGAGTATCTACATCTAACTTTTGATCTAGTTTCGTTGGCACAAAGTTCTTCAAATGTGCATCACATAATGGATTAAGTTTGAACATCATTGTTGGTTACTTTTTCAAATATTAGTTCTAAAGTATCTTAAATTTGTTGCAATTAGTAATTAGCAATTTTTGCTATTGAAGACATATATAAAGATGAAATTTCAAGAATTACAGGATTTAGTTATTGTTAAGAGGAATATCTTTCAAGAAACAGCAATTATTAATATCTTTTCTCAAAATATATTTTGGGGAATTAGCGTTCTTGTTGGATTATCCATGTCTCATCTTCTTTGAGGCAAAATTATGTGTTATCTGATGACTGTTTCTGCTGTTTTATATATTTGGAGTTGGTATTTTGGGACTAATAAAAACAAATCTCCGCAAATACGACTGAAAATGTAGTTGATTTGTACAGGGCAGTGAGATAGCTAGTTACAGCTAAAACATATTTCCCAACTAATTGATATTGCTTATATAAATCTTTCGGTAAGTGTGAATTCATTCCAAAGGATTATAGGCCTTTTGAGGCCACTGTCTTCCATGTGATTTTAGGTGTACCTCGTCTCCTTTTAAGCAAGTAACTCCCTTAATATAAGTGTAGGAGTGTGAAGGTGGGGTCAGTATAGAAGATCAAACAAAGGCATCCTTGTCAAGGTCCTTGATTCTCTGCTGCACCTTGGCGTGGAACGGATCTTAACAATCTACTTCTTAATAGAAAATTAGTCTAGCTGAGAGAGAAAGGACAAGTAGTTCCAAAAGGAGACTTGACCTAGCAAATGCGCTCTTCACCTCAATGCTATACTTCGGCAGCTACGAACTAAGACGCTTCAGAAGAAAAGCTACATCCACTACCGGCCGGATCTTTAATAATGCACTTCTAAGGGAAAATTTAGTCTGTTGTTTTCTCAAAATTCAATTTTGACCTTCTTAGACCTGTTTCGTATATCAAGCTGTAAAATCAAGAGAGAAGGAAAAAGAAAAGAAGAGAGTGATTGTGATAGAGGAATGGAATCCTTGACATCATATGTCTGTCTCCGAGCCTGAAAACTGTCTGTTTGGCATCTTATGTAAATGTTTGAGCTTGAAAATTCTCTATAAATTTGTCTTTCGGATGGACTCAAGAGTGATGATTAAGTTATTTGTGATCCAGTTACCAGATCAAGGAGAAGAAAATACAATTAGCTAACTTTATTTGTTTTTGGGTGCAGTTTCATCTAAAACCGTGCTTCAAAGGCCCATAGCTGGTTGCCAAGTACCAGTTTGCCCGTTGGAGAATAAATTGCCTGATAGTTGGTCCCATATTGAACCGAATACCTTCAGGGTCCGGGGAGGAAACTATTTCAGGTAATATACTTACAGATACACAAAACAAACAGGTAAGCACTTATTTTATGAGTGTGACAATCTAGTCATAAAAAAATGGCTTAGATGAAATCCTTCATTTACAAAAAGTAGAAAAGCAAGGGAAAATCCATATGCCCGTAGTTAAAGATGTGTTTTATGGACGTTATGGTTATCATAAGTTTGTGTATGCATGCTATCTGCCAATGCAACTGCCCTCTACTTTTGTTTATGTTGTATCATTCACATATTTTAACTTCTGCAGGGACAAAAAGAAAGAGTTTGCGGCAAATAATGCTGCATATTATCCTTTTGGTGTTGATGTATTTTTATCTCAAAGAAAAATTGATCATATTGCTCGACTTGTGGAACTTCCTGTCATTGAACACTCTGGGACACTTCCACCCATTCTTGTAGTGAATATTCAGGTACCGTTTAGTTTAAGCTTTAAGAGAATAAGTGTATTTCTTTTCTTTTTTTCTCCATTGCTCTGGCTGTCATTAAGTTGGTCTGATGGTTGATTTAAAGATAGGTAATTTTTGTGCTTAAGATACACATGAAATGTGCTTGAGTCTCTTCAAAGTCAAAGTTATTCAACATCCAAATGGCTTTTGAATTATAAGATTTTATTCTCCTCCATGTAGATTTCCAATATAGCTGGCTGTATAACCTCTATTAATAACAATATTCACGCATTTGAGTTGCTAAGATGCTGTTTTCGCACTTCTTTTTCTTTCTTTTTTACAGGTACCATTATATCCTACTGCAATTTTTCAGGGTGAAACTGATGGTAAAGGAATGAGTTTTGTCTTGTACTTTAAGCTTTCCGAAAGTTATGCAAAAGAACTTCCTTCTCATTTTCAAGAGAACATAAGAGTAAGTTCTAGACTTCTAGTTACCATGTCATTGGTCCTTGTTTCTCTTTTAACCTGTTGCTTCTTAATTGTTTAATCATATTTCTTCATGTTTGTCTTTTTATTGTGCCTCTTGTAACATGTTTTTCTCTATTGGTGTTTTCTTTTTTCACATTCTTTTAGTTTCTGTGTACATTCTCTAGTAGTATTGAGTTGGGTACTGCTTGTTACCCAGTCATTATTTCATGGTTTATTCACCTCTTGTCTGTTTCTTTGTAAACTATCAGAGTCGGAATTTTTACTGAACAATCTTTTCCTACTCTTTCCTATTGATCAGAGAGTAATGGATGATGAAGTGGAAAAAGTGAAGGCTTTTCCAATGGATGGTACTGTTCCCTTTAGGGAAAGGTTGAAGATATTAGGTCGTGTAGCAAATGTGGAGGACCTCCGGTTAAGTGCAGCAGAGAGGAAGCTTATGCAGGTGTACAATGAAAAACCTGTTCTTTCACGTCCTCAACATGAGTTCTATAAGGTATTATTGTCAGATTTGAGTTTTATCTGGATGAACAACTTGAGTTTTATGTTTGTGTGGGCGGGCATTAGTATGAGTGCCATCACATCTTAGAATAGAATGCACACATCGTCTTATTCATATTGAAGGAAATATGTTCAAGTTCTAATTACGTTGCTAATGATGTCTTTGTAGGGAGAAAATTATTTTGAGATTGATATAGATATGCACAGATTCAGCTACATCACTAGGAAAGGTTGCGAAACATTCCTAGATAGGCTAAAGCTATGCTCCTTGGACGTAGGCCTCACAATTCAGGTGAGTATCTGTATCTGACCTCAAATTCTCTTCTTTCCAAAATCAGCTGCGAGTAATTATTCACTTCTCAAATCAGGGTAACAAAATTGAAGAATTGCCGGAGCAGATCTTATGTTGTATACGGTTAAATGAAATCGACTATGTGAATTATCAGCAACTCGGGGTTAATAATGAAACCCCTTGAATAGGTGCACAAACAGTGTAATCCACAGGATATGGCAAATAAGTGATGAAGTTATTGTTAGCTAGTTTGTGTCCTTCCCTTTCTCCAATTGTCAAAATCTCTGTTTCAAATGTGCTCTCTCGCGAAGCAAATGGCTTATCGAGTGAGCTATAGATATTTGAATCTATGGACAAGGATGAGAAAATAGTCAATTGAGTGGGTGTTCTTTGTTTCAATGTTTTTTCAAGCAGCAGTCTTTCTGTTTTTATTTTGGATTTTTTGATGCAACACATCCATTTGGTTCTTCATGTCTTGAAAGAAAAATGTAAATATGCTCAAAATTTTGAAAGTAAAGATCTTGGAGAATATGAAGGCAAAAAGTTGTAGTCACAGTTAGATCACATTGTAATAGGTTGTTTCAACAAAACTATGTGAAGAAAAAATATTTAAGATGGATGCTAACATTTCCCTGTAATGTTTGCATAGTAGAGCTAATCTAGAATAATGAGATCCAAAGTATGCAATAGGTGTAGCATCTTTGCACTTCGGGGACCTAGTGATTAATGAAGTGGGATAACAATCATGGAGATTAGGGGTGTGTTCGGTACGAGAAAAATGTTTTCTAGGAAAATAAGTGAGTTTATTACTTATTTTCTTGTGTTCGGTACGCAAGTAAAAAATATTATTCTAAAAACATTCGTGTATAATCTAGACAAATAGTATGAGATTGTGGGGATGGAGTAGAAGTGTGGGATGGTGGGGCTACGGAGGTGGGGTGAAGAAGAGGATACAATCAATGTGGAATGCCACTTATAGAACTTGTTTTTTCTATTTCTATTCGGAAAGTCATGTTCATCATTTTTTAAGGAATTTATTTTCCTAGAGAAAATGTTTTCTGAAAATTTTGATAAACTGAACATGAGAAAATTAGAAACATTTTCTAAAAAATGTTAACTATACACCGAACAGGAGAAAACACCCTTATGAACTCGTTGAGAATGATTCTGATCTAGTTCATTGCCTAAGTAGAAGACTAGGATTTGAATCTCTATAGAGGCCAAAAAAGGTAGGTGATTTCTTACCTGCTACATTCTAGCCGGTAGTAGTAGGTTCCTCGATGGAATAGTCTAGGTGCATTTCAAGCTGGTCTAGACACCACCGTTACAAAAACGAATACTGCAACATCTAGGAGGTTGATAATCTTGAGAAGTTGCATGATAAATTTACATTTTAGCTTTAAAAAAAACAGAATACAATTAAATAAATAAATTTTCCTAATAAAACACCAACTGAATGAAGTATGTTAGCTGATTATCAAATCAAGAAACCAAGAAACTAAATGAAGTATTTTAATTGATTACTATCCTTTAGTGGAAAGACAGTTGTAAATTTAGTTACTTCCATGAGAAAGAACTGATGATGCTGTAGGGCTACTAACATTCTCCATGGTCCCTACTTGTGTTTTCCCAGTTAGCATATCTATAGCAATTTGAGCAACTTCTGCAAACCAGTCATCCTCTGGTAGTACACTGCATATTTAGATTTTTTTAAACATTAATGAGCCTGTTCGTGTTGTCGGTTTCAATCGCGGATAAATAAGGAGGATTATGATTCAGGGGCTTTGTTTTATTATCTATGGTATACCTGTATGGATCAATGTGGCTTGCAGCAACTGCTTCAATAGCTCTGCCTATGATGTTTTTGATTACTTGTTGAAGATTTCGAGACAAGTAACGCCCTTGTGAAGCAAACAGTATCACAAACTCCATATCTAGATAAAACTGCAGGGGAAACAGAAGAGTGTTTCAGTTCTCAAAAGAACGCGAAGAACGAAAAAGACAGATGAAAACAAATAATTTGACAAAAAAAACCTGTTGAAGGCCAAGTGGACCTAAAGGCCTTGGCCCTTGTTCAATCTCTTCCCAGAAATTTTGATCTTCAGAAAGCCAGAGGATGATAGTTTCAGTGAGCCTCATCAAAAGAATAGTAGCAAATCTTTCTCTACCAACAAACAAGTCTGATGCTATGCTAGCAATTCGAGTCAACTTCCCGAACATTTCCTGATATACTGGAGATGGAAACCACTCTATCTCTTCTGGATTTCCATCCATAGTTAGGTACATGTCTGGACTTAAACGAACGCCACCATCTTCCAAGAAAATGAGTTCAAGTGCATGTTGCCTACAGAAGCTGTCACGGAGCTGATCAACTAAACGTTGGAGTCTCCGCTTCAGTTCTCTCTGCTCTACAGGACGGGATTGTCTGTCCGTACTTCGTTTAGATGTATCATCTGTCTTATTAGATTGTTGTGAAGATGAAAGCTTGGCAGCTGCACGAGGGATTAGCTCATCTGATAACAATAATGCATTGGCTAGTAAAGCAATCTGTTCAGGTTCTGTTTCAGCCAGCCTAACAATTCTGTTTACAGATCCTTCAAGGTTCTCATTGTCCACTGAACCAGGTAATGCTTTTACCAACATACCTATATATGAGTTAAACACTTGCATCACACCTTCCAAAGTGTTTTCCGACAATTGTAAGATTTCGAGAGGACTAATGTCCTCGCAGAGTTCCTGTGAGAATGATCAAGTTTAGTGCCAGAAGGAGCTTCAGTTGCATACTATAGGAAGATAACGATATGAGATGAAAAGCTATATGCAAGAGTTTTTTATTTCTGCTAAAGTGCAAAGTTGATCACCTGAACCATTGTGTTGAATTTATGAGCACTGCTTGAGAGCTTTGGCTGGGAGGCGATTACACCAGCAAGAGATGAAGTTCCTAGAGAACGTGAGCCGATTGGTGGATAAGTTAGCGACCAATCATCTGCAGCAGCAAGTGCAGCAGTGCACTGCTCAATCCTCTTTATATTGGCATACAGTGCTTGCTCAACACAGGGCTTAAAAATTTTCAGGAGAACTGGTGAAAGAGCCAACCCGCGAGCTTCTAACAAAGAGCAGTGCCCGAGACTTATGTGAACACTTTCAGCAACAGGTCTTAAGCATCCTGATGCTGCTGGTGAAGCAATGACATATCTCTTAATAAGATGAGCAAAATTCTCAGTCTGGTTGACAGCCCAAGTCACAAGCTCAGATGTATAGGAAGGTTCATCATCAAATAAGGACAAGGAATCACTTGTGGCCTGTGCCATTGTCGAGAAAACAAGCTGCGAAAGAGCAGCACTATATGCTACTCCATGTGAAGTACCTGAAGGACGAAGACCCTGCATATTACCATGCAACTTCTGCTGGTGAGAACTTAACATTAAGGTATGAGCACGAGGTCCATCACCAAGACGTTTTAGAGCTTGTACTGCAGAACGAAGCTCAGCAGCACTAACTGAAGACTTGAAAGAAGCTTCTGCTAACTGTGCTGCTAACTTTTGCTTCTGTTCAGTGATAACTTTCTGCAATGATAATAACGCGGATGGAGTCAATGTCTGTTTACTACGAGTATCATTTGCCATATGTTCACCTTCATCCAGCACATCCAAAACTTCATCAACTCTCCTCTCAGCAAGTAACACTTCAAGCTTCTCTATAAATTGTCCTAACCAACTCTCAGTATTGGTGCTGTCATTGTCACCATTATTAGACCTATCATCTTGTGTTGAACCATCAGAGCTAGACAGAGAATCAACATTAATTCCTTCAGCTAAACCATGAACAATTGCTGCTCGAGTAGATAGGAGATTTCTCAACGCGATAAGCTGTCCTTCAAGATTGGATATTTCCCTTGATGTGCTGCATATATAAAACGAATAAGACACTTCTGCAAGTGATGATGCAGCAACAGCCTAGACACACTGCAAAAGGAGTGATAGTGGTTGTTTCAGACTAAAAATGTTCCAGCTTCATGTGCTTCAGGCAAAGTTCAGTTCTTGGCGGAGAGATATGTGAACAACTCCCACTAAAGCTCAACGAACATCTACCTAGAGGAGCGACATTCACTGTAAGCAATCCTTTAAATTCTTCTGTTTTTTTAAGAGATATTACTTTATGGCAAGTCGAGTTTTTATGGCAGACATATGAACATATCTTCGAGTTCTAAGAATGATATCGATGGCAAGTCTAATATTTTCGTCCTTCTCATTTCGTTTCCAAAGATAACACCACTTATCCCAGAATGGCAAAAAGTTTGGTGAGTAACAGATATTGAATTCATTAGTATGGCTGAGTTTGCTTACCGTATGAAAGCAGCATAGTTAGCATAAACACTTTTTCGCATTTCCTCTGCAGAAGCCTTCCTTAAGTCCACAAGGTAATGGCATAAATGCCTTATTTCCTGTTCAAAATTTCCAAAGAATTTATTTATATCAGTAAAACAAAAACAACTTTTAGCGGTAATAAATATACACATTAACAAAAAATGCTAAAGTCTTTACCGACATTAGTTAATTATCATTGAATCCAATATCGCTATAGATTTAATTTTAGGAACATTTACAAAAAGTACTAATTGCCGCTAAAAATACATATTTAGCAGCAATTAAACTATTGTTGTTAATTAATTGTTACCAAAGCAGTATATCTTGTACCTTACTTTTACAATAAAATAATCACATTATCCAAATTTCAAATTAGAATCACCAAAATATAAGAAACAATTTTCTCCTTCGTGATCAACAAATCAAGTGCTGATTAGAGCGAGTTACTCGTAAGGTAAGCACTCTTCACTTTCAATTCCCTGTACAATTTTGTTATCTTTGTCCATAATTCCGTCTCCAAAACCATATTTAACAAGAATGCACCAATAGATATATATGTGGTATACATAGGTTTAATGTCAATTTTGCACCCCCTTCGTCAAATTTCTGATACATGTGCAAACACAAATTTAAATTTACGAAAATTTAAAGGAAACCTTTTCGCTCATTTGACGACATCGATTGGTAACATATGAATCAGGATCATATGCAGAAGCTTTGAATACTTTGAGTTTATCACTTAGTGATAAATCTTTTTCATCAAAATCAATTGAATCTCCTATGCTTGAAGAGAATGAACCTCCATCCATTTTTAATTAATCAATTTTATTCCCAAAAAATAAAAATAAAATCAACAACTAGCAAAGAAGAAGAAAAATAAAAAAGAAAAGCTTATTATGAATGTGATTCAATTTGTATCATCACGGTGGACTCGCTCCAACTCACAAGAATAACAGATATTTGGGTTTTTTATAAATATGTTTTTAATTTTTATAAATAAGAGATTTTAAAAAATTATTTCTTTTTGTTATATTTATAAGTGATCGTAAGAGATTATTTACTTCTTGAGCACAATATTACTGAAAAAGGAAATAAAAGAAAAAATGGATAAATTAAAACTATTGAATATTTGTAGTTCAAGCTATCCTTTCTAAACTCATGTGGTTGAATATATAGTAATATTTTATCTGATTTATATTACTTGTTCCTTTATAAAAAGTAGTTATTTCAATTTATGAAATCAAGAGGGTTTTATCATATTTTTTTATTTTTTACTTTTAGACTTTTAGTATTAAATAATTACATAAGATAGTAGTAGCAATATTCAAATTAATGAGAGTTCCAAAACATTATTAATAAAATAAATTTAGTAAAATATACATTTGAAATTTATGCTTTTTGTGTACATAGTAATAATTACATAGAAAACATCCTTTGTATATAAATGTCGAGAATATAGATAGTCATTTGAGGATTAGTTGGATAATTAGTACTCCCTCCATCAACTTTTAATTGTCATGTTGCTCTTTTCGAAAGTTAATTTGACTAATTTTTAAAGTTAAATTAGACTACATTAATTCAATATTTTAAACATAAAATTTAGATATTCAAAAACTATATAAAAAGTCCTATAAATTGCAATTTTTTGCATGATGAAAAAAATACATCATAAAATGTTAGTCAAAGTTCTTATAATTTGACTCTAAAAAAGAAAACCATGACAATTAAAAATGGACGGAGAGAGTAAGAGATAATGAAGGGAACATGTCTTTAAGATTACGTGATTTACAAAGAATTATAACACCACTTTCTCCCCTCTACGCCTATTAATTATCATACACTTAATATCTAGTAGTAACATGCACAATAACATCACCAGAAGGTTCTCAACCACTCGAACAAGCCTCTCACTTCTAGTGATCCGCACAAACTTTTACATAAAGGAGATCAACTCAAGAGAAAGTGTGAAATGTAAAACTAGCCAACTAATTGACAAGTGAAGTCTTGAATCATTTTATTTCTTAGAAGGGAGTACATGACATGATCAATATTTAAATAGTTGAAATCTTCTAATGCTAAGTACATAGTAACAACAACAAATTCAAGTAAAATTCCAAAAAGTTGAGTCTGAGAAAGGTAGAGTGTACGCAAATCTCTTCAAGGTATACAATGTGCTCATGTTTCCAAAAGATCCTCGACTCAAGCAGATCAAAGCAATAACTAAAGGAAAAACATGACTGCTAATAGTAAAGCAGTCCAGAGTATATATATATATGCAAGGAACCATAACAACAACAGTAAGGCGTGGAGTGTTATACTTCCACCCAACCAAATACATGCATATAGTAGTTGAGTTTAAAATATTAGCATCCCATTATACTTTTTTTGATCTTAGGCTTCTCAACAACAATTCCATCATTTCCAGCAAGTGCACGATACTTATCCTTCCTTGTAAAACTAGTACATTCATAAGAAAGAGTTGCAGCAATAACCCTTTGTATATAGTTAGCTACTTCATGACTTGATTTCCCCGCGTTACAAGTTAGCTCATATGGCAACTTATTCAAAAATGTAACCTCATAAGCGGGGCTTGGGTTCATAAAGAAGTAAAATGGATCCATCCCTTTCCATCCTCTAGCCGTTGTACCGTGAAACATGCTCATCTTATTCACCATAGCAACGGGTACAAGTTCATCTGTTAACTCAGCAAATAACGCGGAGAATCTAAGTAGAAACGGTTCCCTACATGTAGTCCCTTCAGGGCATATTGCTAGGTCACCTTCTTGTAAGAGTTTTTTTATCATCGATGCATCTAGATCTCGATCACGATTAAGTCTAACTGTTTTAATCGGTGAAATGATCTCAGAGAGACGTGAAACGGAGTATGTAACAGCTGGAATCGGACGTCCAAGGGCAGTAGAGAGGAAAATCGGGTCAAGGAGAGTTCTGTGTGAGCAAATGAAGAGGACACCTGATTTGTTGTTGGATTTATTGACGGGAGGTGGAGGGGTACCTTTGATGATGACACGAACGCCTAACGCCCAAAAGGCGTAGTAGACGATAGGCATAGGGAGGAGAGAACCAGCAGCAATGCGTAAGCACGCGAGAATGAATCCAATCGGGATCCACAGTAGGATGAGTAGTGACATGAGAGGTGTTGGCTTTTGGACTAAACGGCCGTCATGGAAAATGATGGGCTTAGGAAGTTTGCTTGTTGTTACAGCTTTAACTTCTGGCTTTGGTGGTACAATGTAACCTTCCTGCATTTTTGAACATACCTTAATGAGATTTGAGTCATAGACACACAAATATTAATAGCAACGGTGTTCAAGTCAGCTAGCATGCCTCTCGATTAGTTCTACGGGATATCTGTCATTTCCCAAGTCCCAACAACAACATGTACCAAGTAAGTTTGTCTCTACTAAAGCTAGAACAGATGGGAATAAATGATCACCTACGTACTCTGTGTCCATCACATTTTATATGATATAGTTTGACTTGATTCGGAGTTTAAAATAGAAAGATTTTTGAAACTTGTTTAGTCTAAAATAAGTGATATGACTATAATCATTTCATTAAGATTTTACTCTTAAATTGTTACCAAATATAAAAATGTGTTATTTTATTGAGACTGACTAAAAAGAAAAGTGAATCATATAATTGGGAACAGAGCTATCAGAGTAGTATTTTGTGTCTGGCATGGATATTGAACCTGAAACCTCACGGTGCTCAATCCATTACATCGATCACTAAGCTACATGACACTTGGATGCATGACTTATTTCAGATCACAAGTTTTAAAAATTACCTGATGAGTAAAAATGCAGCAAATTAGAACTAACCTTACACAAAGCCAAGAAAGGAAAATCAGTATGACGATCACCCAAACCAATCTCAGGTTTACTCTCTCCAAAAGCCTTTGTAAGAGCATCAGCCTTGTTTTTACCAACAAGTACTCCTGGCTTCTTAACAAAGCCAGTAGCTCTACCTTTATAACTTTCAATCTCAGTTCCTAAAACCAAATCAGCTCCCAAAAAATCCTTCAAAAATGCTTCCACCATAACCCTAGGATTCGCGGTTAAAACACAACGTTTCCCACAAGAAGAGAACACTTTCCATGACTCAGGATGAAGATCCTCTGAGTAGAATTTCGGTAGCACTGCACGTGCTACCGATTCTACATCAGATACTTTCATCCCAGCAAAAGTGGCGAAAATAAGAACTTGGATTCCAGCAGACTCCGAGACGAAATAGTAAAGAAGTCCAGCGAGTGGTGAAGATAAGAGAAGTATAAGTAACCTTATAACACCTCCGACTTCGAAAGCAACTAAGGCGAAATAAGGGAAAGAGCTTCGTCCTCGAAGTAAAGTTCCATCCATGTCTGCGATTACTGTGTCCTTTTCGCGACCTATGGATGCACATTTATCCACAGATGGAAACGTTATTGTAATCGCCATTTTTGAAAGCTTGTAAAGTTAACAAATATATATGCTTCGTTTATAATATGGAAACGTTTCATATATATATATGCATGTTGATTAAGAAAGATGACAAATGAGGAAAACATAGTGAAGATGGTATCTAAGATAAATTAAATGTCCCATTAGGATTTATCGGTAATTATTTAGCGAAAATATATAATTGAGTATTTATAATTAACCAATATGTATATATAACGACTTTGGATGTAATGACATTAACTCAATTATTGTTAAATATTTTTGCGTCAATATAGGAAATCTATTGCCATTAAATGTCTCTTTTGTAGTGATACTGATAATGGTTGGTTGTGTTGAAGAGATTAAGGGTGTGTTTGGTACAGAGAAAATGTTTTTCAGTTTTTTTCATGTTTGATTGGTCAAATTTTTTGGAAATATTTTCTCTATATGTACCTAAAAAATGAAGAAAATGATTTCTTTAATGAAAATAGGGAAAATAGATTTCACGTGGGACATTTCGTATTGATTGTGTCCCTTCTCATTCTCCAACACACACTTCATCTTCACCCTACCCCAGTGGCCTCCATCCCCACAACTCCACACCCTCTTACCTTGCAATCACCTTCCATAGTTTTTGTCTAAATAATTATATACAAATACTTTTGAAATAATATTTTTTTAAATAAGTGAAAAAAACACTTATTTTCTTTGGAACACACCTAAAGCTTCTAGAATTTGCTTGAAATTGGCATATTCTTATTTCTCTAGGATGGAGAAAAGCCTATTTCTTAGTTCAAATCGTCATGTCTTGTTTTTGTATATTTTCTTACTTTTATGCTACATGCATTTTTTTGTCTTTTAATTCCAAGTAGAGGTCAGCAAAATCATATTGAATTTCCCAAAACATAATGCATTTATTTTGGATCATACTAAAATGCTTCTTTGTTCAAACCGCCAATTTCTAAAACTTAGGTTAGAAAATAAAACTTTAATATATCATTTCACAAAATGACAATTATTAATCCTTGTAATATTTGTTACTCCAGTTTTAAATGAACTAGGCGTCCAAAGTATTAGGACAATATAAAAGTAAAAAAATTGACTTCTTATGTCGCCCAAAAAAAAACTGGTAATAGGCATTAAATATTATTTCTTTTTTCATTGATTTTGGAAAGCACAAAAAGTTAACATAATCAACTCTGATCTATTTTTAAATTAAATAAGGATTACAAAATATTTAACTGCTCCCTTTTTATCAGTTTGGAAATCAAAAAGAATGAAACTTAACTAACTTGTACTAAAATCTGATACTTATATTTTGTAACATAAAAAGAGAGATGTAAGCCGAGACCAAATGGATTCAATTGAACTCACAAGAACGTATAATATTATACGTGGTCAAGTTGTCTGTTGATCCATTACAATGTTTGGATGATCATAGAATTTCTTTTGCTACCTTTTTGTTGGGATACTCAGTATGTATCTGCTAGTCATGTAGGTCAGTAGCTCCTTCAACTTCACTATTTTCGAAACATCTTTGGTTCTCAAAGCCCTCAAAACAAGCTGGGTTTGATCTTGTACCTGTGGATAATGCAAATGAAATCATCATTTTTTATGCTAATATGAGTTGAGTTGACACAAATATGAATAATTTCGTATCAAGCAAACGCCTGTGTAGAGTTGGGATGGAGTTAGAGATAGAGACCTACTAGCATTTCATCTTCATAACATTTAATCAATTGAAAAAGAAGAGAACAGAACTCTATAGTAATAGGTCGATGGCCAAATATCTGAAACAGAATTCTTATCCCTATGACCTAAGACAAAACCGCAAAGTTTAATGAGAACCAAGAGCTCCAACAGCTCTCTCCGTTATATGTAGAATAGATCCTATAAGCTGAATGATCCTGTTGAAAACTCAGTTATGTTTATGGCAAGTAAACCAACTCAAGAGCACAGTAGTCAAGCATTAGATTCTGTATCAAGACTTGAGGGTAGCTAGAAGAAAGAGGGAAGCATTGGATATTTTCACTCCATTCACGCAACAGAAAGAAACGTTGAACCAATAAAAGAGAAAGAAATGTTGGTGTATGCATGATCAATATGTTTACCAGTAGAGCAGTACCAGAAGTTAATAGTATTTAGGCTTTTGTTCTCCATCTCTCAATCACAACCTGTAATTGCTGAGTTCTCCTCCTAACCTGTAAAACAAAGATTTTTAGTACGTTGCCACCACCACCAATAAGGCGTGCATTCAGCTGCACTCAAAAGAAAAATATGCAACTGTATAATCCTAACACAAAGCAAGTAACCTCTAAATTTACTTAAGTTAACTCACATGCTCTTTCACAACTGATGCTTTCGAAAGTTAAAAACAGTAGCTGAAATAATGGCATCATATTACATACTTCATTTTAGTAATTTATGTAGTGAAAAGGCAACAACTTTTTGTTGAAGACTTAGAAGTTGCCTTCTTTCCCTCCCTCTAATGGCGCCACTTGCAATCCCCAAAAACTGGAAAAGAATGAAATCATTCAAAGTGGTGTTGATATTTTATTCATCTAAGTGGAGTTAGATTGTGAGTAATTGAATCTGCACCAAATTGTTCTTTTCTTGTACACTTTTGACAGCATCCTAACATAATATTTGCAAATTATCAAATACATGACCTTGTCACATCTCCTTAATCCCATTTAAAAGTAGTCTTTCTTTAGTCTATTATCTTACATATGGATGCAACTCAACTCAAGACGCAATAGTACTGAATCAGATTATTCACTTCATAGAACTCTGTTCTGAACATTATCTATAGGAGAGCTACTAAAGAAAAAGCCTTATGGCACATTTTGGAAGAAAAGTTGCCAAGGTTCACCTTCAGAAAGACAAATATTTTGCAACTATCAAGTTGGACATGGTCCAAATCGCTGTACAGTTTTCTGTCATTGGGAATTAAATTGCATAATATTTAGATTAAAGGACTTTATCGAAATAATAATAATAATAATTAGATTAACCTATCAAAAAGAAATCGATTACAAGTTTCTTATCCTCTAAAGCAAAGGAATATTCTCCTCCACACTGTTTAGCATGAAAGTTGAAATCTGAAGGAAACAAAATTATACAACTTGAAATAAATGTGCAAGACGAGGTAGACCTAAAATCACACCAGAGGAGCGTGTCAAATGACTTACGATCTATTGAGATCCACACAGACTTACCAAAAAGTAGAATTCATTACAATGAAAGTAAAAGTTTCATATAGGCAATAGCAACAAGCTCCGGTCAAAGCTTAGACATGTTGGTACACTAATATTAGGTTCAGTATTTCGTATGAGTTCTTTTTGTCTGTTTGTTTGTCAGTTCAAAATGTGGGGAACCTCCACCACTAGAGAATCCCAAATTACTGAATACTGGAATGAATCAGGTCCAAATGGAACAAAATACATTGTAAGAATTAGCATAGCCGACTCTAACTACCTAGAGGTTGAGGTGTTGGCGTTCACTTCTTGAGTATGACATGTGCATCATAAGGCTAAAAATACCTCTTTTAACGTAACAGCATTATTTAGAGTTTGAATCAAGCGTGTAGGAAACTAATTAATACTTCCATTTTGTGGGAAAGAATTTTCAACTGAATAGAAGCTATATAGAAGATCATAAATAGCAAGAACATATCTATAGTACCTCAACTAGCGGTTTTTTACCCCGAAGAAGAGCATCGACACTTCTTTCAGTCTGCATTTTGTTCTCCAAAATGAAAAAGAGCTATTAGAACTCAAAATGCTGGCAGAGAGATCACAAAGGATAAAGTTATGGCTTTTAACTCAAAGATTTCCTTTCATTCCTTGCAATGCAAGGAACCTATATTACTCATGGACAATAAGCTAGTATGCAAAAAAGAACAAACAAGGGGATCAAAGGTGGAGGGGAATATGTGCCAACATGTCAATATGGAGGCATTGCTGTCTAGCATGTGATATTTTCTATATTACACTATTGCCTCAAAGTGGTGACTAACCCGGTGTACAGTCCAGTAGTCTCTCTCATTTATTTCAATCAAAAAAGGAAAGGGCGATGGAGCTTTCCTCTCAAGAACACTTTTACTGCAGTTCCTGATTCGTGCCTCCTGATCACTTAGAGTCACAGTTACTACTCCTCCAATCTGTAAAATTTGACAATTCAAGAGATCAGAAAGGAAACATTATCGCCTAATAATGAGGAGTAATAATGAGAAGAAAACTGTATATATAAAAGATACTAAGGCAAACAAGAAGAGATATACCCAGTGTCTTTCCGGTGCTTGTGGCTGGAACTCAACAGAGAGCATCCAGGCAGAGGAAATGACTATTCCTAGATTCTTAGATTGGTTTTCTTTGACATTTTATTTTTCATGCAGTGAGCACTATCCCAACAAGTAGAAATTAGCGGGGTGCAAATTCTGCAATTGTAGCGTCTATAGGCTTTCTTACAATTTGAATATGCTATTTTCGGGTGTTTAGTTCATCATTTATCATCTTTGAGTTTATGTTCATTTTTCTGTTATCCTTGATGAGTGACTGACACTCCTTTGTGCCTTGTCTAATGGAATACTCCGCCTTCATTTATCAAAAGAAAAAAAGCACACACACAAGTTCTAGCAGCTGAAATGGAAAAGTCTAATTCTGAATCTGAATGCAAAAGTAATGCTTGCTTACAATTACCACCAAAAAGCAGGTACGAAAAGATGCTTTAAGAATATATTCAAATGATGCTGAAATGGATTATTGTGCAGGACAGTAAGAAAAAAGAGGAGTTCCTCATTAAGGAAATCATTAGGTGCTCCAAACATACCAGATCAGACAGAGTTGGATTCTTAATTATATTCTCTAGCTGTTCGCCATGAGCTGTACCAATAAGCATAACACCTCTCTCAGCAATTGTACGACAAGCATGAACTTCAGATTCAGTGCCAATCTCATCTATAATGATCACCTCGGGCATGTGGTTCTCCACTGCCTCAATCATAACCTGATGCTGCATCGATGGGTCTGGAACCTGCAATCTTCTTGCCCCTCCTATTGCTGGGTGTGGGATATCCCCATCACCTCCTATTTCATTGCTTGTGTCAACAATAACCTACCACAATGATCCCTAAGCTGTGAAAACTTGTTTCATTAGCAGCATAATAATGAAATAAGGAAATAAGATTTGAGAAGTAAGTAGGAGAGTGAAACCATAAAGTTAATTGCAGCAGTTAGTTAACAAACCACTCTTTTATGAAGTTCATCTGACAAGACACGAGATATCTCTCGCACAACCGTAGTTTTACCAACACCAGGTCTGTTAAATTAAAGAGAAACAAATCAAAAAAAGACAGAATAACTTGACAGGATAGCAAGGTATAGTCAATTGTGATAAAGCTTGATGGTTATCAGCTTAGTACAACACATTAGAAAAATTGAGGCCACTGCAGGTGGGTCAGACATGATTTACATCTATTTGTAACTCACTTACCGTCCAACAAACAAGATGCTTTCACCAAAATCAAGCAAATCCCGCACCATGTCAATCTGTCCTCTGGCCCTGCCAACTCGGCAAGTCAAACCAATGACTTCACCCTTCCTATTCCTAATTGCGGAAATGCGATGCAAAGTACCCTCAATGCCAGCTCTATTATCTCCTCCAAATTGTCCAATTTCCTTGAGGACACGTTGTATTTCTTCCATAGAGACCTGCTTAACAGAAGAAACAGATATAACTTCACATTTCAAAAAAAGAAGAAGCAGATATAATTAAGCTCTTCAATAATCTTCTGGTGTCCAGTTGTTGTACTTTATATTCCTTCAAGACCACAATTTTCTTCCCTTTTCTCTATTCACTTCCTAGTAAACTACAATAAGCTTCTGGTGCTTCTAAGCAAGAAGTGCACTAGTCATTATCATGACAATAAATACTTCAATATTTTCATAAAGTAGGGTAATTTCAATACCTTTAGTGTTTACCTCAGTATTTCGAAGGTAACGCCTCCCAGAATCATCTATGTAATGTGCTTGTGGCAAACAGCCTAAATCTAGAATCACCTACAAACATATCATACCATTTTTTTTGTCAGTATAGTAATTATCATAGCATAATAATACACACAGCATAGTAATTATCATGCATAAGCATTACTGATAACCTATTAGATAACACGGATCTCAAATAATTATCAAGCCATATAAACATTACTGGTAACCTATGTGATAATATGAAACTCATCCTGCCATTTCGTGAAAAGCATATCTACTGAAACATGTTTGTGGTAAAGCAGATAAATTTAGTCAGATTCACAAAATGACAATTTCCAGAACACAGATCATACTTTTTCCAGCAAGAGACCTCTTTGACACAAGAATATTAGCAAAACAAAGGATATCATCTTTTGTAGGCACATTTAAGCTGGTAAACTATAACGCTAGCAAATCAAGAACAGTTTATTAGTTGACAGTAAGATTTAAGGCAAACATCACATATTGCTATTTACAAGATACAGCGAGTGAAGCTAAAACAATCAAGGAGAAATCTGGTGAAAAAACACATACTACATCCCTTTTTCAAAGAAAGTGTTCACATTGTTAGAAATAGATACCTCTACTAGTTGATCTTGGCTGGGGTCACACAAAAGGGTGTCCCGTAAGTCACATGGCAGAATCTGCAAAAAGAAGAAAGAAAAATAAATCATTTTAAGTTCATTTTAAAGCATATTCTTCAATTACATAAAGCAAATATTTCAATAATTCAACTGATGCAAGAGATCAAAATCACATTATGCTAAATGACCCTCCAACCCCAGCTATCCTACCCTATGTTTGGGCATAAATTACAAAGAAATGTAAAACAAACTTGCAGCTGTAATGTACATAGCCCTCCAGAACTGAAATACAAACAAAAAGCCATAGTCTACACTGATAATTAAGGGAGGTAGATGGTTCTTGTGCAACACTCTTGAAGCGTGTGACATTTTACTTCGTGTATACACTAAATTTTACGTCACAAGTTTTTTAAAAGAGGCTGAAAAGTCCATTCTTGAATAGCAGTTACCTCGTTTTATCTCCACTCTCCCTTTTTTTTTGAGATGGTAACAGATTTGTATTGATATCAAAAGAGCCTGTGGAGGCCATAGTTACAAGGAAAGAGCTAAAAATCTATACAAAAATTCTACTACAACTATACAGACTCTAGGAATTGTAATATAATCTCAGAGTTATTTATGTACTCCTGTTTACACCAAAAATGCAAAAGCAGAATACAATTAAGCTTTATCTTCTGGATTGGGCTGCTTTTTCCTTCAAAACGTCTTAAATTCCTTCCCTCTAGATAGTCCACCATATGCCGCCTGGGATGTCTTCATCTAATTTTTTGAGCTTTCATACCTCCTCTTCTGTTCCATTCTCCCATTTTTGGTACACACTATGCCATGTTTATTTTTTATTCCTAATCTCCCATTATTAACTTTCTTGTAGACTTTAGTGTTTGATATAAGAAAAGTTCACTTTCTCATGAGGGTGTATTTTCCCAGGGAACCAGTGCTACAAACTTCATAGGAAATATAGAAAATCTTAAGTACTCCACTGCTTTTCCAAGTTTTAATGTCACTACTTTTTATTTGACTACGAAAAAGCCCTGCAACAAGTAATGCCAGTACAACAACAACAACTACTACTACTACTACACCCTGATAAACTAGTAGGAGTTGGCTACGCAAATCATTAATTTCCAGTTTGCTCCATTTGGGTTTGGGCCAATTTCATTCAAGTAATTTATCCTTAGGGACAAATTAGGGGTTCTTAAAATTGGGAATTCTCTAAACATCACTTATTCCTACACTAACATACAATTCTAACCAAACTAAAACACTCTTGTCAAACACTGGCCTTATGTAAGTATACCCAATAACACTAAATCTCAATCCAAACTTAGTTGGTAAGCCTATCTGATATGATCATCTAAGAAAAGCTTATAGAGAGGCTAGCTTGCATCAGTTTTCAGAGTAGTTAAATGAATGATTTCTCCCTCAACTTCCCCTTAAACTTCAAAACCAAGCTGATAAGTAAACAGCATTGTCTTTTTTCCCTTTGTTCCCCTATTTCTAGGATCTTTACATAAGCACATTTTCTCAAACATTCTCAACAGATATCCTAACCCTAACTTCTAAGTTCTAACAAGTTTCACATTATGTACACCCAATAGTGAGTGTCACATATCCTAGACTACAAGTTGAAACTTGCTTCCTCCTCTACCTACCCTAAAAAGGGGTAAAAGGTTGAAACTTTAGAACTTTAGACACATTCAACTAATCAATTATACCTCAATCCCTAAGTATTTCAGGTAAGTTACATGAAAATCCTCTATATCCATTCCATTCTATTTGGACTATTCCAGCTCATTTCCTTCTAGTACTTGTAAATCCCTAAAATATATGCAAACACACATTGCCAGAGTTGAATAACCAAAACACACAAAAACAGAAAACTTAAAGAGGAAAAGCACCTGAAAGAGGGCACTCATATCAGCATCATGACTATTACAGAACGAAAGGCTACTTCGGGCTCGAAAACAACTGTAGCTAGCACTCATCAATGGTGGATAATGCAATACACTCATGAAACAACAAGATTTGCTTTTAATGGCTGGAGTAATAACACTAGTAACTACAGACATCAGTAAACTAGACCTCATTTCACCTAACAAGCTCAGCTTTGAGATGTTCCTGGAGAAAATGATACACATTTTATATTATTACTATATACGTGGTTTCCTATCCGCTGTCTCGAGCTCACATTTAAGCCCGGTCAAGTAGGATTCTCTCCATACCGAGGCTCGAATCCGATCTCTGAACCAGTTCTACACCACTCGATTATTAGGCGAATTTCAACTTTTTTTATTCTTTTTAACTCTTCTTCGGAGTTTGATCCATAATCTTAAAATTGAAGGTGAAAAATACGGTGTAAATTATAATGTACTATTATACAGCGCCGCCCAGTCGCCAAATCGCGAAAACAGATTCTGTTAAGCGCACAGACTTCCAACAAAAGATACTCTGTCGGCCCATTTTTTACGCACCTAGCACGTTCTCACCTCCCACTAACTTATATTCCTCCGTTATACTCCGTCACCGTTAAAAATCCTACGTGACATGTACAGTTGTCATCACAGTCCCGTCATTTTAAACAAAAACTCTTAATATAAAAATCTCTTCTTATGCGTATCTTAGCACAACATCCGCCAATTTCTCTACCCTACGCATTGATTCGCCTTGAAGACCGGCCAACTCGCCGGAGTTTTCCCCGTCGAGTACGGGTCAACCACTTCCTTTTCTTCAGATTTAACAAACTTACCAGAAATTTCTCGAGAAACAGTCTGTTATATATTCTTTTATATATATATATATATATATATAAACACATATATTCCTTCTTCGTTTTCATCAACGATACAGAGAGAAAACAGGACAGTGAAAGAGAAGAGAAGAAAATATGAGTGTTGATTACTATAAGACACTGAAAGTGTCACGTAATGCGAGTGAAGAAGATTTGAAGAAATCGTACAAGAGATTGGCGATGAAATGGCATCCGGATAAGAATAGTGAGAATAAGAAGGAAGCTGAAGCGAAATTCAAGCAGATATCTGAGGCTTATGATGTGCTGAGTGATCCTCAGAAGCGTCAGATCTATGATATATATGGTGACGAGGCACTGAAATCTGGTCAATTCGATCCATCCTCACCTAGTGATAGAAGAGGATTTAAGTTCAATTCGCGTGATGCGGAAGATATTTTCGCCGAATTTTTTGGTGGATCGGATGGGTATAGTAGGAGTACTGGTGGTACTGTACGGATTCGGAAAGCTGCGCCGGTGGAGAACACGTTGCCGTGTAGCTTGGAGGAGTTATACAAGGGTTCTAAGAGGAAAATGAAGATTTCAAGGATTGTTCTTGATGGCACTGGGTAAGTAAATACCTTGCATTATACAAACAACAGCTAATATTTCTGAATGACATCCTCTATCCATATTTGCTAAATTCTGTATTTTAGAATCTGTTATCTACTTTTGTCAATAAGAAATTTACATTACTTTGCGGAATGAATTACATCTGGCCTATTGACGGGGATAATTCGAGTTGATAGTAGTGATTTGATCTTCTGTGTGCTGAATTTGGCAGAGATTGCCTAGTTAATCCTGTCCATCAAGGTTGGTTATAGTTGTCATATGATCCTTAGGAAGCTACTCCCATGCCTCAACCACTATGCCATCCCCTTGAAACTGTGCCTTTGAGATTATCCCACAGTAATGTATCAGAACTGTTCATCATATGGAGGTTATGCATGAATTATATAGAATGAGTGAACGATATTGGTGATTCGAGGGAAAATTCTTCTTTGATCATCATTGGCAAAAGTACATTTAACTTAAACTATGTGTATTAGTTGGGATAGCAACGATTCACGAATATAAATGGTCTGTGTAAAATGAAATTACTGAGAAGAAACAAGATATCAAATTCCAGAGTTGATGATACTTTTTTGAATGTGTAATTCTGTAGATGTGACAGTTGGAACTAAGCCGAATGAGTTTGTCACTTTTTAACCATTTAAAATCAACTCTTTTCATCAACCATTTGCTAACTTGTGACAACTAAGTTGTCCTTAATATGCTCTTACCATCTGCCTCTTGATAAAATGAGTGATAATTCTGATGTTAATCTAATTCCTTTGTGTGGACTGGTGGGAGATTGATCGCTTATTCACATCCCAATTTCCAACAGTGAGAGTCTTATTGGACATAACTTCTAAGAGTTACTTTTGAGCTATAACAGAGAATACAACACTTGGTTTCAGATAAAACCTTTTAGATATCTCTTCAAGCTCAACGAGGAAAACCATAATATGTTCTTTGAAGCTTTCATTTTGAAAATGATGGAATTTGAGGTTGGGTTGCGTGCACACCACCCTCCCTAGACCCCACTTGTAGGATTACACTATGTATGTTGTTGTAAAGTTGAATTTTTTTTGAGTTTGCGGACTCCAGAATGATTTGTTTTAAAATACTACAACATCTTTGTTGCTTATCAATCTGAATATAATCTGAGGTAGTGTTTTTCCTATGTTTTTACATACTTCCAGTTAGTTAGACTTAAATCTTCAGATGCAAGACTACTCTTTTGCTTTGAGGAATTACATACTGTTACTGTTACGGAACACGCGCTTCTATCATCTATTATTACTTAAATCTTCCTATGCAACAATACTCTTTTGCTTTGAGGAATTACATATTTTTACTGTTACGGAGCATCTGCTTCTATCCTCTATTACTAAACAAAAATTTTGGATCAGAGATATGATTTCAGGATCAAAGCTACTTTCCCTACAGAATAGAAGTTTTTTTAACATTGCTTAGTTATGATCAGTAGGGTCTAGGGAGGTAGATTAGTCATGCTGCATGTTTCATTTCCTGGTTGCAATGATATAGTTTCTGACAAAAAATACAGCTGATAGGAGGACAAATTTCCTGGTTGCTAAAGCAGTATTTACCTTTTTGGAGGTGCGAAGTGGAGGTGAGGAGGTAACACAGAAATGACTTAACAGTAGAATTCTGTGAACATGTGATTCTACCGTTGCATGTATTTTTAATATAGAAGTTGCAACTATTAGTTTGCACTTAATGGTTCTAATACTGGTTCTTAGTCTCATCAGTTTTGTCTTCCATGTATAAACTATATTTGCAGTAAGCCCACAACTATTGAAGAGGTCTTGGCAATACACATTAAACCTGGTTGGAAGAAAGGCACAAAAATTACTTTTCCAGAGAAAGGGAACCATGAGCCTGGAGCTGCACCTGGTGATCTTATTTTTGTAATAGATGAAAAGCCACATGACGTTTTCAAGAGAGATGGGAATGATCTAGTGATCAATCAGAAAATCTCATTAGTAGATGCTCTCGCTGGGAAAACTATCAACCTGACTGCTTTGGATGGAAGGGAACTCACTATACCAATCACAGATGTTGTTAAACCAGGACATGAGCAGAAAATCCCGAATGAAGGAATGCCAATATCGAAAG
This sequence comes from Solanum piurae, assembly GCA_029582685.1. NCBI lineage: Eukaryota > Viridiplantae > Streptophyta > Magnoliopsida > Solanales > Solanaceae > Solanum > Solanum piurae. The sequence continues at coordinate 36,848 of JAJOOO010029026.1, forward strand.
AACCTGGAAAGAAAGGAAATTTGAGGATCAAGTTTGAGGTTAAATTCCCGTCAAGGCTTAGTTCAGATCAGAAATGTGATATCAGAAGAGTATTGGGCAGAACTGCCGACTACCATGGTTATACTTGAGATTTTACTGAGACTGATTGTTTATGTACATACTTGAAAAGTTTGCATAAGGTTTATGCTAGACATAAGACAGGAGAATTGTGCATAGTAGGATTACTGTTTTGACACGATGCCTCTCAAAGTTCACTTTTGTTTAGCACCATAAAAGGAGCTAATATAGCAGCTGCCCATATATAATTCTTACGTTGGAACACGTTAGCTAGTTTACTAGTTTTAATAACTGTGCTATTTTATTTAATTTGGAGGTAGATGCTATATATCAAGTAATTGGAGTTGGGAGTAGCTTGCTATCTTGTTCGAATTTGATTTTCATCTGTGGCTGCAGATTGTGGCAGACTAGTAATGAACCTCTATTCGTTTGTTTTTTGACATTGGCTGGATGAAGCATCTTTTCATTCATATATTTGCTTTCAGTCCAGGTTTTGGCTTTTCATTTTGCTTGTTTCCCCAGAAGAATGCAAAACCTTTTTTGTTAGTGTTGACATTTATGTAGGGTACGCGCACACACACAAGGGAGGGGTCTTTGTTGTATAGAGAAAGATCCTATGAAACACAAAACAAGCAAGGCATGTTCTTAGTCAAACCAAATACAACAATGGTAATAGTGCTATTACCACTCTTATTGAAGCAATAGTGCTATTTTTTAGTTTCTTAAGCTCTGTTTATTTCAATCTTTTTCTTCAGTCCATCTTTATCTGCTCCCACAAGTTGATCAACTATTTTCCCCTGCTTTATCAGCACGAATGTTGGCATTGCTTGCACCCCATATTCTTGAGCTACGTCCTGCTTTCAACGAATTAGTAACACACAAACAAAACAATACAAAACTTGAAAGCAAAGCATATATAATAAAAGCTCATACATCAAGTTCATCCACATCAATCTTGATGAACTCGACGTCTGTATATGTAGAGGCAAAGTCATTGATAACTGGCTCCATGTGTCGGCAAGGACCACACCATGAAGCTGTGAAGTCAATAACAATCTAGCAATCACAAGAAGAAGACTAGCTAGTATGAAATATCTTATTTGAAATGTTTGAAGAAAAATCATGTAAAATGAATATTACTTACCAATTTGTTAGTTTGTTTCAAAGAATCAAAATGGATTTTCCATGTTGCTGAGGAATGGAAATGAATGACTTGATTCTTCATGGGTAGAGTTGATGTCAGTGCATTATTATTAGTTTGTTGCCAAGAAGAAGAGTTGTTGGCACCCATTTTCTCAATAATTTTGAAGTAAAATTTTCTTTGCTTTTTTAGAACTTTGGATTAGTGGAAGAAATCACTTGGCTTACTATTTATAGTTCTTGCTAATGTGAGGGAAAATCTTATTCAAATTGAAGTAGAATATATTCTTTAGTCATTTATGTTGCAATTGTTTTGCATTGGAGCTTCGACTAAATTTAGATCATGCACTGCATGGCTCATCAGGGGTGTATGCAAGAGGGGTTCACGGTTTCACGTGAAACCATGCCTCCTCTCAAGATCATATATAGTAGTGTTATATTTTTCTAAAAATATTGAAATATAGATGTGTGAACCCATACGTGGAGTATCATATAATGTGATGATGATTGGGAGCACCTCCATAAGTGAGATAGATTCACCTTTCAGTAATTGTGTAGTCACTATCTTAAAACCTTGGATCTGGAGCTCATTCTGGAGGTGACGCTCCCAACAGATTTTTTTTATATTTAGGACTCGAACTCATGACCTATAATCTTGACCGCTTACAGGAAATTAAACTCTAACAATACTTTTGCTTTTTAGGTTGATGCTGTACTATACTATACTATACTATAGGGATCCTTAGCACTTTATTCTCATACTCCAAATTATTGCCTAGCTCCTAATTGTTTATTTTACTATATAAAGAAGTTTTAATAAGTTACTAATATTCTGAAATTTTGAGAGGGAAAATTAATTAACTCCATCTCCATTAATTAAAGCAGTAGGTCTAAATTAAACTTGCATGATGAAAGTTTAATATAATGTATAACCAGATAAATATTAATTCTCATTAACTTTGCATTTATAACTCATAAATAAATGGCATCTTACATCTTACAACTTACAAGCAAGGCCTCAAAGAAGAAGAAAATTAAATAATGATATTCATAAAAATCCAGAATTTAAAACCAGTGGGTGCAGCAGTTAGCAACATTAATGTACATAAAATAAGAAAAAAATTATTTTCCACAATTTTAATGTATTAGTTTATATTATTTGCTTCAATTAATAATCAGATGTTGGTGCTCTCAATTGCACATGCAAGCACATGTGATCGCTAAGTAATATAGTGACATTTCAGTGAATTAGATCTACAAAACTCGTAAAGTTTCGATTTTTAAATCCAAAATGAATTATTTAGAACTTTGATTTTTAGTTTATTTCTTTTCTTTAGATAGTTCGAACGTGAATATTTTTATATTTCTTAAATATGAGTGTGTGACTTGATATAATTGATCATAGATAGTACATAGAAAAACAAGTCGAATATCAATATCACAAGGACTTGATTTTACAATTTATTGAATTCAACTATTATCTGTTAATTACATAAGTGTTTTTACCATAAGTTTTGATTTTTATTCAATAAATTACTGTAAAAAAAATGATTAATTACTCTAATTTACGCTAGCTAATATTGATATGTAAGGATTTAACACAAAATGAGATGATATTCCTAATTTACCCTTATTATTAATTATAGCCATTTTCCTATTATATTTTTTAAGATATTGTATTTATTATATTCAAAGTTTGACATAGTAAAATTATCCTTCTATGTATAATTTCTTAAGAATTGCGCAAAATCAATAGTGGATAAGTATTGATGAACAGAGCGAGTAGCATGAAATAAATATCTAAATACACCTAACATCAATAAAAAAATACCGATCTCCTGCTTTTAGGAATGAAATACAACAATGATGTGTGTGCCACCATATCATGGTAATAAGTAATTAGATCGTCTAATTAGTTAAAATGTATAAATATATGATTTATTTTGGATAATTATAAGGTGCAATTTATGTCTTGTCTCAATTTAATAACAATGGTTAAGTAATATAACTTGATGTAAGAATACTTATTATTAAGTGAAAATTTTTAGACAAAAGATGTGATTATGAGTTTGGTTCATTTACACATGTAAAACTAGCAGCACATGATTTGACAAAAAATAAAATGATTTAGTTTAAGTGCTTATACTTAAATGAAAGAAATATTTCATTTTGAAAGTGGATTATTACCCGTTACGAATGTGGTGCAGTAAATGAAGTTGTTTTTCCTTTAATCAGAGGCTTTAAATTCTAGTCTTGGAAATGAAAAAATACATTGGTAAGCGCTTCTCCACAAATAGACCTCTACGCGGCGCGAATATGTAGTCAAACTTCAATACAGATATCGAACCCCAGATGAAAATTTAAAAAGAAAATGGATTATTGGTTTATTATAATATATCTTATCCTTGGCCAGCACATTGTGCAAATGGGTGGTAGTCCTATTTCTTTTTCTTGTGATTAAATGCTCCTCACTTTATTCCTTTGACCAATTTTGCAAATTAAGCCAACTACGTGATTCTCAATAATTATAATTAATTCCTCCATTTTATTTATGCAACTTCAAAATTAGCAATTTATTTATGAAAAATAGTTATAGCTTAAAAATAATTTTAATAAAATAGCAATATGTTGTTTTTATAGCAAACTCTTCCACTCTCTCCCTTGTCTATCCTCCCTCTCTCTTGCGGTCTTTCCCTCTCCTATCTCTCTCTCTCTATCCCTGTCTCTCTCTGGGTTTTTTTCTCCTGTCAATAAGAAGAAATCAATTCCAATGTATTATGTATTAATTGTATTCAATCAAATATATATATATATGTAAGAGTTTTGTATTTTATTTCAGTTGTATTCGAAAAATTGTATTTTGTATTTTTGTATGTATTTGTATTCATAATACAAATATAATATACGTTTATTCTCTCTATCAAATGTATTTGTATTCAATCAAAGAAAAGATGAATACAATTGTATTCGTTGTATTTTGAATACAATTGATACAAAATAAATAAACAAGACAAGCAAAATAAGTATAAAATATAATTCGTTGTATTTCAAATACAATTGGTACTAAATAAATATATACAATGCAAAAATAAATACAAAATACAATTTTCTCTCATCCCTCTATCGATCTTGCTCGCCTCTCTCCTCCTTCTCTCGATCTCACTTGCCTCTCTCCTCCCTCTCTCGATCTCACTCGCATCTCTCCTCTTAATATGTATTCATTTTGATACAATTCAGTTTGTATTTATATTTTTTCTCCAAAATCCGCGAAAAATACACTCTCCTCTCTATTTCTCACAGATATCGCTCGTTTATCTCTTCCCTCCTCCACTAACATTTTGCTATTATTCGTAATTAAGTAAATTATAGCCATAAATTCCTATTTAAGGCTTAATATTTGTCATTTTGAATGTTTCCTTGATTTTTTACTTATTTGTTCGTAAACTTTTTTTAATGGGCCGATTTAACTTTAGTATGGACTCTTTTTTTTATTTTGAATAATGGGCTTTGAAATAAAAAGAAAAAAATCGGGGGGGGGGGGGGGGGGGGGGGGGGGTGGG